>WBNM01020313.1:0-59843 GCA_013399055.1 Ramphastos sulfuratus
CTATGATTCTATGAAAAAACAGGTGAGCCATGTCACTGGCCACCCCTCCTCCCTTAGAATGCTGTGATGAAGCAAGATGGTCCACAGAGCTGTAACCCGAACGCTTTGTAATAGCTTAGTCCGCATTTAGCATCGCACCAACAGTAAAAAGACATTGTGACTGTCTTAAAAAATCCTACTGAAGAGAACTAACCACTCACCTTGTTTGCAGGGACTATCAGTAACTTAAAGCCTATGTGTACAGCACTGTGCTTCCTGCCTATTTATTTCATCTTAATCTTTATGCATCCTCCTGTTAAAGCACCCCTCTCCTCGTAGTCCACTCACCAGTATAACCTGACAGTGACAGCCCTTAAATGAAGTCACATTACCCAAACATGATCAAGCACCCCAGTTTGATTTAAACACTGTGCCTAGCAGAGAGGAGTCAGCTTAGCATGAGCATCACTATCCATCTTCATAAAAGTAATCTCGGAGGGTAAGTCTCCAAGTTTAAAGCTGAACTGGGAGTCTGAGGAAGAAATACAGGAGTATAGTCTGTGAAGTCTTTTTCAGAAAGACCAGACTGAAGTACTGAATTCTTGTATGTGAAGTGTCTGATAACAAAATAAAAAATGTCACTGCAGCCTTTACTGAAGCAACAAGCCCTCCAGAACAGATGCCCAGCTGGTGCTACCTGTGGCTGAGCATCACCAAAGCCAAGACACCAGCGCCAGGTCACATCAGCAAAGGTGCTGCTCTTCTGACTGCAACAGGGCTGCTAAGAGCTACTGGAATAACTTGTCTGAAGCAGGATTTGGAGGAACACTGGTGGGCTCAGTCCTCCTTGCAAATCTTCACAGACTTCAATGGGGCACATGATTTGGCTTAATATAGTTGTAAGACTGAACTTCCTGATGTTTTCTGGTCTCCAGCATTAAAAGATGCCACCTGTTTAAAAGTTTAGGGAGAGAAACAAATTTTAAGCTTGGATAATTCATTAGAAATACTGCACAGAAACATCTGAAGGATGCACACTCCTTAAAAAGGCCAAGTTGTATTTTCTGTTAAAGCTATTAAAAGCCACTGGTAAATTTAACAGATGACACTTCAACTCTTCTCCTTGGGAAGAAGCCTTTCAAATCCTCTCACGGTGGCAGCAAACCAAAAGGAAGATGGGGGAAGAAATTGTAGCTGGTGATCTACCACCATTTTCACAGCCCATTGCCTTACAAAGGGCACTCCTTCCTATTCCAACCCATGCTCTTTGCTGCACTACTTCGGTCCCACCGTTTCTTAAAAACTTGATTTCATTTCTGCTTGCAAGTTGTATGCTGCTTTCCATTGTGTTCCTAAAACGGCAACAGTGTTGTGGTTTGGTTTTTTGTTTTTTTGTGTTTTTTTTTTTTCTCCTCCAAAGGCTGCTTTGCAACTTTGTGCTTTCTCTCACATTAGCAAAGGGTGGAAATTTCCACTGACGCACTGTTGATAACTGAAGGAGCAGGGGGGGATGGGAGGATGAGCTGTTACAGCATATCTTTATGACTCCTCGCAGAATAGGTATTTTATCTGACGATACAAAACCGCAGTAATTGGGAACAACGCAAGTTTTTAAAAACAACCACCACCTTTCAGCCTTAACAAGCAACATTTGCCTTCCTCTGCCACAAAAAGAGAGAAGAAAAGGAGGGCCCATCTATAAAATATTGTTTCTACATTAAAGAAAGAGAAGAAACTAACAGCTGCAAAAGCCATAACCAAACACAACTGATAGTGGAATCCCTGAGGAGATGTGGAAACCCTTCCCCCCCCCAAATATGCGTATTTAAACCAACTGTTACAAAGCTGTGGGGGTTTTAATCCACCATCCATAAGGCATGCAGCCACCTTAATTTCAGGCAGTGGTCTTTGACCTGATACACAACACTGTAGATATTGTTTGTGTAGTAAACAAAACCACATCCCAGTGAGAATTAAAGGCAGGGGGAAAGATGGGAATGCAGGAGGGAAAGTACAAAAGTGCAAAAGCATTTAGGCTCTCTAGGAGTCAGTCATCAGGGGAGAAATGCAGGAAAATTCCACTGATTCAATATGAGACCAGAGTTATTTTTGTCATCCTGCTTGACTGTAAATAGAAGGATGATTTAAATGCAGGAGAGCAAACTGAAATGTATTAAAACAATGCATTAACTGAAACAAAAATTAAAATAGCATAGAATCTCAAATAAAGGAAGACATATCTTTGCACATGAGAGGGAAAAGAAAAAGATGAAAAAAATTCTGGGTTTCATTTCTCCTTTTTAACATATTCAAGACAGAAACTGTTTGAACCTTGAGTCCTAAGGATACTCAAATATTTTGCTTTCAAATAGACAGCTTAGGACTTCAAAGAACCCTGAAAAGCACCTGGATCAAAATGCACTTTTAAATCCTTCTAGAATACAACTCTGTCAGCCTGAAAGAGCGGAGGAAAAAATCACGCATATGGTAGACTTGGAAGAGGCTGTGTGGTCCCATGGTTGTGCCCAAAATATGTCTGTATGCTTACATTTCTCTTTTACACAGGGGCAGTAAGTGAATGGAAGCTTCCCCAGTGGAGCTGCAGGAGATACAAAGAAAAGAAAATATTCTGATGAACAGGTAGAGGTGAGGCATCGAACGGGGAAACTGGAAAACACCTGAAGGAAAGCAAGCAGCAGCACGTGTGTGAGAACAGATAGGCATTCATTCTCATTAAGGTAATCATACACAAATTATTTTTTTTTTTGCTACTTGAATGATCTCTTCATCTTTGGGACCACTGAAGAGAGGCAGTTTGCCTTTTTCTTTTCAACTCTTGTGGTAGCTGCCCTTTCTCAGCAGAGCAGGCAGGCAGGAAGGGAAGTTCATACTCAGAAGGATTCTCATGTTGTAGCTGGAAGGATGAGTACCCTTGTTACCTTTAGTTTTAAGAATATGGAACATATGGAAGCTCCTAGAAAATCACAAGGACAGCAAGTGGGGAAATGCCAGATCAAAAGCTGGTACCTTAATAACTGGATTGTGCCACAGCAATGATACAAACAATCCATAGTGAGTTTGTACTTTACCATCCCCAGTCTTCAGAAATGTCATTTATCAAATTGTATGCATAGATGCCTGTTAGGAAGTTAATTAAATAATGGAAAGACATTTTGCAGCGTTGCAGAAAAATAATTTTAAGAAATACTGTTACACTGCAGAAGAGAAACCAGCCTGGCCTGCTTGGAGTATCTGAAAAGCCATGTTCACTGGAGAGCATTTGAAAAGTTTGCAAAATTGTTATAAGCAGCACTGAAGTTCCAACAGCAAGTATTAATTTTGCCTGTGCCAGTTCTCTGCCTTCTGTATAATTTACAGCTTAAGAAAAAACTCAAAGTGGTGACTGAGTCCCATCCCACCAAGCCCACTATTTGAAAGCAGCCATCAAATTTAATCAGCTTTTCTTGCACAAGGACACTACAGAATTTAATGCATCAGCAAATGATCCTGTTACCTCAACATCACAAAGTCTTTATTACGTAGTGCCATTTCTTCTGAAAAAGCACTAAAACTGCAAACTCCACTCCCTCAGGTAAGGTGGAAGGAAAAAAGACATTTCAGGATTCTGACACTTGAGGCTTATCCATGCTTAGATCTATGTGCCTGTTGACAAAAGCATCTCAAGGAAAAGTAATGGTTCAACTCATCAATGAAGCAAGCCCCATCTAGTGGAAGAAGATCATCAATTTAGCAGAAGATAACACAAAACTGCATAATACTCAAATATTCAAACTGGTTTTGTTCTCATCCAAGTGCATTACAGATCCAGAAGTCCTTTTTTGCTGAAACAGATCAAGACACTCTAAAGTATGAACAGAAACTAACAACACAGGCTGTGTACCAAAACTTAGTTTGGTGATATTAAGAAAGGGAAAGTTTGCAAAGTGTTTGATCTGTTTGCAAAGAGTTTCATCTGTTTTCCTTTCCTCCTCTTTGGGCATCAAGAGTCTACTGAGTGTGGTGCAGTAGACATGCTGGAGGGCAGAGATACCATCCAGAGGGACCTTGACAGGCTGGACAGGTGGGCCCATGCCAACCTCATGAGGTTCAACAAGACCAGGTGCAAGGTCCTGCATCTGGGTTGGGGCAATCCCCGGGCACTGGTATAAGCTGGACAGTGACTGGCTTGAGAGCAGCCCTGAAGAAAAAGGACCTGGGGTTACTGGTGGGTGAGAAGCTCAGTAGGAGTCCCCAGTATACACTTGGATCCCAGAAAGCCGACCATGTCCTGGGCTGCGTCAAGGGAAGTGTGGCCAGCAGGTCAAGGGAGGTGATTCTCCATCTCTACACCACTCTCATGAAACCCCATCTGGAGTATTATGTCCAGTTCTGAAGCCCCTCTTGCAAGATACAGATGTGCTGGAACATGTCCAGAGAAGGGCCAGGACAATGATCAGAGGGTTGGAGCACCTCTCCTATGAGGACAGGCTGAGAGAGTTGGGGTTCAGTTTGGAGACCTTATTGTGGCCTTCCAGAATCTGAACGGGGCCTACAAGAGAGCTGGTATTAGGATGTCAGGTAGTGATAGGACTAGGGAGAATGGATCCAAGCTAGAGGAGGGTAGATGTACATTAGACATTAGGAAGAAGTTCTTCACCATAAGGAACACTGTAACAGGTTGCCCAGGGAGGTGGTGGAAGTCCCATCCCTAAATGCTTTTAAGGCCAGGCTAGATGTGACTCTGGGCAGCCTGATGTAGGGGAAGGTGTCCCAGCCCATGGCAGGGAGGTTGGAACTGCATGATCCTTGAGGTCCCTTCCAACTCTGACAATTCTGTGATTCTGTAAATGCGTCAGTACATTTGTCTGCAGGATGAAGTCCTTTAACAATGAAGTAGTTTGGATTTTACTAGGGGGTGGGGAGAAGGTTTGTTAAAACTTGTAAACATTCCAGAGAACAATTCTGATAGGCAACTATTATTCCACTCTTACAAATAAATAAAACTGCATCCAGACATCTGAACATGGTCACTTAATTTATGCAGGTATGTTTCCAAAATATTCAAATGCCTTAACATGATGTTCAGTCCCTTAACATGATGTTCACTCTTAGTAATTATCTATTCCTTGTGTACTAGGCCACTGAGGCACCAAGAAATGCAAGAGTCATAGAATCATAGAATCAGTCAGGGTTGGAAGGGACCACAAGGATCATCCAACCCCCCTGCCATGGGCAGAGACACCCTACCCTAGATTAGGCTGGCTAGAGCCTGAATTTCTCCTCCTGATGGAACCTCCTGGGTTCCAGTTTGTGCTTGTTGCCCTTCGTGCTGTCCCTGGGCACCACTGACAACAGTCTGGCCCCACCCTCTTGCTCTTGCTGAGCATTGCTCAGATCCCCCTTCAGGCTGCTCTTTTCTAGGCTCTCAGCCTTTCCTCACCCTGTACCCTCAGCATTGCAGGAGGAAAGGTCCCTCCTGCATCTCCCACTCAGCTGCATCTCCAGCTTCCAGACCCATTAGCTATTGGTCAGCACTGAGAAGGTTCCCCTCTGAGTCTGGGTGCTTCTAAGCCCACCGATGGGCAGCTCTTTAAGCCCAGCTTACTTCAGGCCTGCTATAGAGCTGCTGGGACATTGGGATTTATTCCATTTCCTTTTTTCCTACTGCTGGCTGCTGAGAAGGGTTTGATCCACAACCTTGGACAGAGTTTTGAGTCGTGCCCCCTTTCCTGAGCACACACTTTGTCAAAGCAACAGTGTGTCACACACCACATAAGGAGAGCAGAACACAAGGTGATCCTGTGGGAGGGGGTATTGCATCGGACCCTAAGCAACCCAGGGGAGGTTGGAGTCACCTGTGGGAAGCCCAGGACAGCCTCCCTCTTTGCAGCCAAGAGAGGAAGCTTGTACTGAAGCTTGGTGTTCCCAGTGAGTAACTGCAGTGCCAAGTTCACCATGCTGCATTCTTGGGACCGGACCTCCTTGCCTTGCCATTTCCCCCCCATCACACAAACAAGCTCACAACACAACTAAAACCGCAAGCTGGATTTTCCAATTCCTGATCCCACAAGAAGCTATCAGTCTAAATCCTGTGCTCCTCAGTGGAGTTTGGCAATCACCAGGGTTCCCGCACGACTCCTACAGAAAATTCCCCATGCACACACTAAGGTAAGACTCGAAAACACAATTCAGCAAGAACAAAAGTAAGACCTGAGCTCATTATTTCAGAAAACAAGTGGGTTGATGAGATAACTGCGAGTGAACAGCAAAACAAAAAGAGATCAGCAAGCAAATAACAAAAAGAAAATTGCCACCTTTTCAAAGTCGGATTTGAAAGGCAAAAAAACAAGCTGCAAGGCAATGAAAAATTGGCAAATAGAACATGGAGATGATCATTAATAATCAGAACTATGCACAGCTTAGTTGCAGAACTCACAAGTAAGAGTAAATGAAATAAAAATGCATGGAGAAAAGGTCTACAAACGTTCCCTCTATTGCAGGTAGATTTCATAGGGGAAAGCAAACTCATACACAAAACAAAGCAGAGGGGAAAGGGCACAGTGCTCTATGAAGTTACAAAACCCTACTAATCTGAGCACTGCCCAGGCTGAAGTGTGTGGTTTTTCCTACAACGGATGTATTACAAGAATGGAAGCAACACAGAGTGGGAGAATACAATCACTAACAACAAATCTTCATCAATGATATAAAGAGTGGGATTGAGAGAAGCCTCAGCAAGTTTGCAGATGACATCAAGTGGTGCAGTTGATATGCCAAGCAGGACAAGATGTCATCCAAAGGGATGTGGACATGCTGGAGAAGTAAGCCCAGATTACCTCATGAGGTTCAACAAGAGCAAGTGCAGGGTCCTGCACCTAGATCCAGGCAATTCCCTTTATCAATACAGGCTGGGGCAGATGTGGTAGAGAGCAGCCCTGTGGAAAAGGACTTGGGGATACTGTTGGACAAAAAGCTGGACATGAGCCAACAACGTGCACTTGCAGAAGGCCAGCTGCATCTTGCACTGCATCAAAAGCAGCATGGCCAGCAGGTCCAGAGAGGTGATTCTGCCACTCTGCTCTGATGAGTCCTCTTCTGGAGTACTGTGTCCACCTCTGGGGCCCTCAACACAAGAAGGACATGGGCCTGCTAGAGCGTGCCCAGAGGCAGGTCACAAAAATGATCAGAGGGCTGAAGCACTTCTCCTACAAAAATAGGCTGAAAGAATTGGGGCTGTTCAGCCTGGAGAAGAGAAGGCTCCAGGGAGACCTGCCAGGCACCAGGCTGCCTTCCAATACTTGAAGGAGACCTGCAAGAAAGCTGGGGAGGGGCTGTTTACAAAGATTTGTAGCACTAGGACAATGGGCAATGGTTCTAAACTAGGGAAGGGTAGATGCAGATTGGACATTAAGGAGAAGTTCTTTACTGTGAGATTGGTGGAATACTGGAACACGTTGTCAAGGAAGGAGGTGGAGATCCCATCCATGTAGACATTCAAGGTCAGGCTTGATGGGGCTCTGAGCAACATGATTTAGTAGGGGGTGTACTTGCTTACTGCAGAGGGGTTGGACTAGATGACCTCTAGAGGTTCCTTCCAACCCAGTGCATTCCTGTAATTCTAAATCTCTAGAGTACAGCAAGATACAGAAATACAGCAAGATTCAAAATCCAGTCACACCTGGCCACTCTCTTTTTTCCAAAGCCTCTGTCATAGCTTCTTCCATTATAACAGATTCCTAGGCTGCAAAAAGTTTGAGCCACTACCTTCCCAAAGGAATGTCTGAACCTTATTTTTTATTAAGATCTGCTTTGCAGCCACCTTTCTGCCATCTTCCCTAAAGTAAAAATATCCTACATACCAACCACAGCCCCCAAAACCACCTCCTCTGGTCCCCCAAAGCATGAAGTGTCATAAGCATATGATTAAGGGATAGCCTGGTAAGGCCAAAGAAAACAGGTATGCCAAAAAGTGCAAACCCACAGACTGTGCTGCTGAGATCTATCACTTTACAAGCAGTTGCAATGTTCTCCAGTTTAGCACTGACCAAATATGCACAATGGCTGTGCAATGTCATCACCCAGCCTTGGGCTGGATCTTCTCTTTGAAGTCTGCTTTGAGAGATTCACTGCTTCTCTATCACCTCAAACAGCCAACAAAGCCAGAGTTTAACATTCCTTGGATTCAAATACCAGTACACACCTTATTTAAATCAGTTCACTTTTGTTTGTTCCAGAAAGAAACACCTCCTGATACATGTAATGCAGTATTAAATGTTAAAAGTAATTTAAATACAACTCATTAGTAACTACAAACAAGCAGTAGCTAGTAAAACAAATACTTGGCATAAATCTGTTGTCCATTAGAAGATAAAGGTTGTAAATCCTTATTTACATTTTTCCACTGTTTTTTTCAGAGACAAGCTGGCCATGGGCAAGTCACTTAGGCTCAATGCCTCAACTAAATTTACACATCTAACCCACACTGGAACCAGTTTGTCCTTCACACAGTTTATTAATCTGTAAGGTAAATAATATTCGTTATAGTTTTGTGAGATGTTACTGGAATCATGCTCTCAAAGACTTTAAAAACAAAATATTAATGTTCTACTAACAGCAATTAATACCATAAATTGAATTAGTACCTAATTTAGCTTAGGTTTAAAAATATCAATAAAGCTGTGATTTATAGAATCATAGAGTGGTAAGGTTGGAAGGGACCTCAAAGACCATCTAGTTCCAACCCCCTGCCATAGGCAGGGACACCTCCCACTAGTACAGGTTACTCAAGGTCTCCTCCAACCTGGTCCTGAACCCCTCCAGGGAGGTTGTGGAGGACAGAAGCACAGAATGTGATCAAAGATTCTGTGCTTCTGTGCTCCACACCCTCCCTGGGCAACCTGTTCCAGTGTCTCACCACCCTCACTGCAAACAACTTCCTCCTAACATCCAGTTTAAATCTCCCCTCTGCCAGTTTAAACCCATTGCCCCTTGTCCTGTCATTGCAAGACCTTGTAAATAGTTCCTCCCCAGCCTTCCTGTAGGCCCCCTTCAGATACTGGAAGGCTACTCTAAGGTCTCCTCAAAGCCTTCAAAGTTTAATTGCTCAAACATATCCGCAGAGTTCCTGAAGCACACTATTGTTATAATGACTTAAATGCAAAAGCTGCCCATGTTGGGTCTCTAGAAACAGGAAGTGTTTTCTGCCAAAATAGGTGCATTTAAGAGAAAGAGCTAAATTTGTTTTAATAGACCTTTAATCCAGATGCACCACTTGCTCAGTATATATAATTTCCTGAGAAGAAACAAGTCAATTATGCATTGTCATCTGAGGTCTTCAAATCTGCCTGGGAAAATGAAACTGTTCATTCCAGTGACAGCTGTGGGCCACAATCCCCTGTGACAGGCTTTGAAAAACCTCAGATTAACAGATCAATTGACAGCAAAATTCTCATTCTCTGCAAGGTCTCCTGGATATTCTTAAATTTGTAATGTGCCTGTAATACAGCATACCTGAGACAGACAATGCTGAAGCATTACAGAACTCAGAGGGAAAAGAAAAAGCTCCTTATTGAGGATACAACTATCCTCCCTATTGACTTATCAATACTCACTTTCAAGTTTAATTCTTTACTGTTCACTAAAGACACTACCAAAATCTGGCTAAATCCAGCAGTAGCTTTGCCATGGACATCACACCCGTGTGTCCTTTCACTGTCAGTCACTCTATTTTATGATATGCAGTATATTAAAAGACTTGAATTGCAATTGAAACCATCATTAACCATATGAAGAAAACATACAGGAGACAGATGATTACTAGGCATGCCATGGAGCACATCTCAATTGACCTGTGAATAGCTGGTGCTGTCCAGAGCACTAGCCTGGATAGCACTGGGAGTTTTAGAAGGGAGCAAAGCTAGGCTCACTATGCTGATGAAAAAGATCACTTTGGTTTAGTTTGGTTTTCAGGCAAACACCCCACAGAGGTCCAGGTGGGGAGATTCCTTGCCTTTCTGAGTGACAGGTTCATGCAGCTGTCAGTAGGACAAGACCCATGCTACAGCTATTGTATTGCACTCATTTTCACACAATTTATTGCTATGAATATTAAGTTTCACAGATTCACAGACTGCATTAAGTTGGAAGGAACCCAAGAATCACAAAACAAATAAAAATCAATAAATAGAAAATCTAAAAGCAAACAAAAAAAACCCTCCAGACTTAAAAGCTTTGAAAAATTCTATGCTCCCACCACCACAGTCATAGAGCATCACTTGCATGCTCACAGAAGCCCTTTCAGCTACTTCAGAAAAAGCCCAGGCTAAACACTCTTTACTACTTAATACTCCACTCTATACCAACCTGCTGAGAAAGCCAACACAGAATTAAAAATACTCTACAAAGCAGAAAGGAATTTAGGATTTCCAAGTATGTATAGGTGTATGTATCCAGTTTAGTGAGATACTTGGAAATACCTTTTTGGGACTATTTCAACTCTGCCCTGTTAAAAAAAAAAAACCAAAAACAAAAAACACACACAAAAAACCCCACAACAAACCAACCAACCAACACCCCACAAGCAAAAACCCCCAAACCACCACAAATATTTTTTACAGGTTCTGTAAAATAGAACTGACAGGTTTTATAAGGTGGATCAAAACCTGACTTTTCACTTCCTATTCCTAGTTTATGTTTCATATTCTGAGTAATTTATTCTACAGATAGTATAAAGCATTGGATGGTGTAGAGGAATCCACAGTACCCATGTACTGAACTGTAACCTCCTCAGCAAAATCTACACAAAAACAATTCTCCTTCACTGCTGGGTACTGAAACTGCCTTCTGCTCCCCTCTGTAGTATCTTGTGTGAATTTCTGTTCTCACAAAACAGCTATTTCACATGGTACCCTCTCTCCATCACTTCCCCCTTTCAAGAAGTCAAGCAGTTTAGAGGAAGAAACTATCATATCCAAATGCAGGACTTGCAAATGAAGGGCAAGCAGAATGACCACTAAATATTTAGAGGCACTTGAGTTGGGAGTCAAAGGAGGAATGGTGATGGTGACATTAACCTGATGGCTTGCTGTCCATTTTTCAAGACACAGCTGCAATTATTTGCTACTAAAACCTTGCAACCTTGCTTCATTGAGAACACAAAATACATCTGCTCTGAAGACTCTCCAAAAAGAGGGTTGTATCCTAGATATTCCCCCATCCTGCTTATTAAGTAAGTAATCTGCTGCAGTAAATGAGTTCAGCTAGTTTACACATCTGAAAGATCCTCTGGAGAAATGGCTTCTATTAATCTCTGCTACATAGCTACATAGCTTTTGTGATTCTGGTTATTATTGTCTCCTGTCCTGGTTTTTTGAAGAACCCAAAGACCTGATCTGCAGAAGTACTGCCTCCCAAGCAAGCAGAAAACTGTCATATGAAGTGGTGAAATGTTAGAGTGCTAAGTACACTAGAAAAAAATTAATTGGGAACTAGAAGTCTCAACTTCAGCATTCAAGATTAGTGAAACTCAGACCCTGTGTCTCAGCTCCAGTCCTCTACAATAAGAGTAACACTTGCTCCTTGCTTTGCTTCAGCCATCAGCAAAGACTTTATAAAATGGCTCTACTCCAACAAAAAGATCAAGTAATTAGTAATCTGTTTGAGACAAGTCTTTGACTAGCTCCCACATGTAGGCAATAAGACTTCATCCTAAGATGCAAAACAGACAGGATCAGGCCATGCTTTGAAGGAAACCATGGAGTGCAAGTGCGAGACAGTTATGGCCACAATGTTGCTGCTTTCTGTTAAGTAACAGGCATGGGGTGGAGATTTCATTCTCTACCCTTTCTTTCAGAATGCTTTAACTGGCAGCTGTTACCATGCCCATGTGTACAGGAGAACGAAGTCGTCCTCGGAAGACGGAGTGAAACTGTGAGGCACCTCCAGGAAGATGATCCAAGAAGGGTTTCATTAAAAGCGCCCCTCTGGAATCACCTCTCCTTCCCCAGTGCCAAACAGCCATCACAGAATTTGGTAGGCAGGCAGGTCCACCAGCCATCTGATTGGGCAGAGTTGCATTACAGGGATTAGGAGGAGCATGCTGCTAATTGTTATTTTGATTACCGCAGGCAGCCCCAGTGCAGTGCGGGTTGCCTAGCAACATCTCTCGGTCCTTGCGAGAGCCAGCATCCATTTTGGAGGTAGCCCCAAGGAGCAACAAAGAGCTGGCATAAGTGAGCAGGGGGTGAGATCCACAGTACCCTCCTCCTGCACTTGCAGAGTGAGCCTGACATCTGAGATGCCAGTTCACAGCTTCATTTACATCTATCATACTTCCTGTAAGCCCCATGGTCATCTTCAATGTCCTTAATAGAAGCTGGATCAGAAACACAAGCAGAAGTCTTACAGAGTACACATTTAGTTCAGATGCATTAGAGAAAAAGAATCAATCCTGCCAATAAGCAGTTAGCAGGTTAAGCATGACTTTTACCAGTGGACAGCCTGGCTGGCTTGGAGAACAGTTAGGTAAAAATGACATAACAAAGTAACATTGTGTATGCTGAGGCTCAGGCTACTCGGAACACCACAACTAAACACTAACAAAAAGCTGATGCCACAAAAGACACAAAACACTTGAAGCACAACACATACATACACACACAGAGACACACAACCCCTTACTAAGATCAGACAATACAGGTGTGCTCCCAAAAATCACAGGGAAGGCTAAACTATGAGTTAGTTATGTACATTTTAAGGAAGAAGACATCACACATACCCTCCTCTTCTGTGATGCTCCTTGTGCTTGGAGATTCTGTAGGGCAGAGATCTTTCTCCCAAGTTTTCTAGGTTCCTCACAACGGCTCCTCGTGCCATAAGAGCCTCAACAGTGCGCTTCAGCACAGCTGCAGTCTCAGGCTTTAAAAGAAGAGGAAAAAACAAAGTGGGAAATGTACACAAATCTGGTTATTCTTATCATGGGATTAGAAGGGACACCTATTCTTGCACAGTTCAGTGCTGGAGGAAATCATTCTGTAACCCAAGAGGGCAAAGCAGAAACAGACCTCCTCCTAAAGAAGAAAAGTTTTAGGAACAGCCAAATTCCTTTGTGAATTATAGGAACAGCAAAGTTCCCACCAGTTTCAAGGTCAAGCCCCAATAACAACAGGAAAAAGGAAATAGATAATAGATTACACTTACCTGGTATCATTTTGGGTGATCTTGGACAGGTGTAAGTAAAGAGCAATTACAAATTTGCGACAGTTTTAAGGTCCCTGGACCATCAAAGCTTATTAATATTGTACATTTAAAGTGTTCCACTCACACTGTTCACTTATCTGTGGCTTGCTACAGGGACAATTCATGCCACATTCATGGCATTCTCACAGCCAAGCCTAACAACTGTGGATTGGATTAGTGACACAGATTGGGAGCTGGCTGAAGAGAGCTCTGAGAGTTGTGGTCAGTGGGGTAGAGTCTAGCTGGGGGCCTATGGCTAGCAGTGCCCCCCAGGGATCAGTACTGGGTCCAGCCCTATTCAGTATATTCATTAATGATCTGGACAAAGGGACAGAGTGCACCCTCAGCAAGTTTGCTGATGATACCAAACTGGGAGGAGAGGCTGACACACCAGAAGGCTGTGCTGCCATCCACTGTGACCTAGACAGGCTGCAGAGGTAGGGTGGGAGAAAACTAATAAAATTCAAATATGGGCAAGTGTAAAATACTGCATGTGGGGCAAAACAACCCCATGTATCAGTACAGCTTGGGTGCTGACCTGTTGGAGAGCAGCTCTGAGGAAAAGGACCTGGGAGTCCTGGTGGACAACAGGATGATCATGAGCTGTCAGTGTGCCATTATGGCCAAGAAAGCAAATGGTATCCCAGGATACATTAAGAGGAGTGTGACCAGGCCGAGGGAGGTTCTTCTCCCCCCGTACTCCATGGTGGTGAGGCCTCACCTAGAGTATTGAGTCCAGTTCTAGGCACACCAGCTCAAGAAGGACAAGAGACTATCAGAGGGAATCCAGTGCAGGGCCACTAAGATGATCAGGAGACTGGAATATCCATCATTTGAGGAAAGGTTGAGAGAGCTGGGTCTGTTCAGCTTCAAGGAGGCTGAAGGGGGATCTTATCAATACTTACAAATATCTAAGGGGTGGGTGTCAAGAAGACAGGTTCAGACTTTCCTCAGTGGTCCTCAATGACAGGACAAGTATTAATGGGCATAAACTTGAACATAGAACATGAGGAGGAACTTAACTTTGAGAGTAGCAAAGCACTGGAACAAGCTGCCCAGAGAGGTGTTGGAGTCTCCATCTCTGGAGACTTTCAATGCCTGTCTGGATGTGTTCCTGTGTGATTTGCTTAGGGTGATCCTGCTCTGGCAAGGGTGTTAGACTTGATCTTCAGAGGTCCTTTTCAATCCCTACCATTCTGTGGCTCTGTGATTTTACATTATTTCCACTGCATGTGCATAATAGGTACTTGGACCCTTGACTAAATCACTGCACCTTTGCACAGCTGACACCAAAGGCCTTTAAAAAGAGTTCAGGAACTGATATGCAGTAAATAATCTAACATGCAGAGATTTCACCCTCAGAAAAACAAGTCTGAGGGACAGGCAGACAAAAAGCAGTAGGTAAAACAGATGCAGCATTTTCTCCCTCACTGCATAGCAGGGCTCTTTAGAACTCTGAATCATTTCAGTAATGACACCCAACAATATCTATGAAAATGTTAAAAGTACAAATTAGAAGGTTTTGGAAACAACTGCAGACTTACACACTCTCAGCAACAAGAATTATTTTAAGGAACAGATCTCCTACAGATAAAGGAAACTAAATGGATGTCCAACTGAACACAAACCAAACCATACAGCTTTTTTTCCTGTGTTCCTTGTGACACTTCACATCAAGATACATTCCCAAGTCTACCAATCCAGTGAGATGGCAACAGCTGTAAATGGAAAAGTTATCAAAGAGCTGGTTTTCACCTTCATTCAGATTTTATTCCATCAGACCACCATAATAATTTCACTGACCTTTCTCACCCACAAGGAAACTTGTGTGAGCCTTCGTTCACCTTATGTATCAGGTGACTGAAAGTTAGCTTCCTAACACCTTGACTAAGTAGAAGGGTTGTTCGTTATTTAGCAACTGAAGGAGCTGAGGCTGTTTAGTTTAAAAAAGAGGCTGAAGGGAAACCTCATCACTGCCTACAGCTACCTGAAAGGACATTGTGGAGAGACTGATGCTGGTCTCTTCTCACAGGTCATTAGTGACACAAAAGAGAGAATGGCCTCAAGCTGCAACTGGGTAGGTTTAGTCTAGATATTAGGAAACATTTTTTTTTACAGCGAGTGGTCAGGCACTGGAATGGGCTGCCCAGGGAGGGGGTTGAGTCACCAATCCTGGATGTGTTTAAAAGCCATTTGGATGTGGTGCTTAGGGGTACAGTTTAGGGTGAACCTTGTAGAGTAGGGATATTGGTTGGACTTGGTGATCCTCAGGGTCTTTTCCAACCTGAATGAGATTATCCAGAACCCTTAATGGAAACTGGTGTGATACTGTGATACTGAAAAAAGTGGTACCTGAATCTCAACATGCAGTATAGGCCATGCTTTATCATGGGAAACTTCTCTTTCATTTTCTTGAGGATATGAGACAATATTGAAGTGTCTCCAAATGCAGAGCCAAAATGTGGGGCACATGAGATTTCTGAAACATCAACAGCTCTTTGCAAGATCTGAAGTACAGACAAGCTGAAATATTTTCTTGTCTGCTGCCCTGTGGGACCACACCTACTCCTCCTCACTATCAGACAAATTTTATCCTCCTCTCTCCAGCTTCATAAACTGTTTGGGAAATTTATTTTCAACTTTTTTTTTTTTTTTTAAATTTCAACATATGTTTAGATTATGTTGTAAAAAAATATTACGTGGACAAGACAAGCAAGTTCACACACAAAGAAATATTGCTACCTTACCAAACTTCTTCAGTGCCTTTTTTCTCACAAGTACTAAGGGTATCTCTTCTCACAGTGTGAGAAGTTAGGATAAAGGGATGAAGAGATTTTCTACATTATACTATGTTCATTTAAATAATATTTTAGCTTAAAATCAGGAATAACTATTTTTCAGTTGATTTAGGATGGCTGTCTCCGTTACCACTTATTTGATTGTCACTTTTCACTCCTAGGACCTCCTTTCCCAAAACATTTGCAGAACTAATTTGGTCTTCTTTGAACTCTTTTTGACTTCTTGCCATAATGGAAGCCATCCCCACAAATAGCTACATTTCTTAGATCTCCAAAACTCATTTGTGCTTACCTGGAAAAAAAAAAAAAACCCTCTGTTCAAAACTTAGAGAGACTGACCAGATGGAGAGACAGACTGCAACTATACAGCCCTTTGGCAGAAAAATAGCATAAAACCAATTATGTAAAATCATGTAGGCACTCACATGTGAATGCTCTAGCTGATGATGCTGGCTGGCTGTTGATACTGACCATGTCACTACTCTCATTCCCCCTTTTAAATCTATCTCTTGTGTCTCAAATACTTCTGCCTACTAGATTCAAATACTACAGAGGTTCTCATCAAGAGGATTTTCTTCCAAGAATGGATTCTTAGTCTTCTCTATATGCTCATGTTTGGCATTACTTTTTATCTTCTAGTATGTCTGATAATTACCACCAAGGAGTCCAATTCTGTCCTCTCTCTCTGCCCGCAAAGGAGAAGGACAAGCAAACACTATCAGAGAAGAACTGGTAACCAGCAGCTATGGCATGGTACTCCCTCAGTACTTTGAGCAGTACTGAGTGGGAAGGGTGTCTGGGATATTTGTTGGGTGAGCTGACAGAATTGAAAGTGGGAAAAGAATCAAGAAAAGCCAAGTAAAGAGATCAAATAGTATCTACACAACAATGCCAGCAACTAGGAAAGAGCATAGAACAAAATCCTTTATTCTGCATCACACCTGTGTGTTGCTTTGCCACAGTGGAAAGTGTACATTCATATTTCTGCTTTTGGAGAAGCACTAGTAACAGCCAGAGAAAGGAAGCAGCTCCACTTACTGACCCCCTGTCCTCCACACATGCCAGAAACAAAAGGGAAGAATGGAGACTAGAGGCTCTTTTCTTAATACTTTCCTCATTAAATATTTCTACTGAAGCTCCCTGTAGGTGTTTTAGCTCAACTTACATGGCATAAAGATGAGAAAAGTTAGCACAAACACTGGACAAGCTTTATGCTGCTTCCATCAATGCAAGATCTCAGCACTCAAACCCATCTAAATTAGGAGCTATTTGGTGAGACACCCTCATTTACTGAGAAGCAGTAGCTTCATACAGACAAGTCAAAAATTAAGGTAACATAACTGCTAGTGATATCCAAATGTTAATGTTGTAAGAACCACACCATAAATCTGTCTTTGATAAAGCAAAGAAAAACAAGAACTGCTGAGCTTATGAAGCTGGCACCACAGTATGCAATACCATCTACAGAGTTTTGCCTTCTAAACAAGAGTCTGACACACACCAATAGGATTGTACTTACCTACATTAGTAAGGGAAATTAGCTGTTGTAAGAGAGAAAGGGCAGCTAACCTAACAGCTTTAATATTTTGTGCATTGCAGCACACCTATGCTGCAATGCACAAACAACTGGCCTTGAAAATACACTCTTGGAAAGAATAGGATCTGCCACTGTGCCTGCTGTGTGTGGTTACATTGCAGAAGCTTCCACAGTGCTCAGAGAACTGTGACAGCAAAAACCTGTCAGGTCAGTAAGTAAAAACACTATTAACTTTACTTTTGCTACTCATCTTCCACTGGCATAAAAAGTGCTGATCTATAAGCAGAGCTCTGTTCAAAAGCAAGCTTAATCCACAGAATCATAGAATAGTAAGGTTGGAAGCAACCTCAAGGATCATCTAGTTCCAAGCCACAGGCAGGGACACCTCCCACGAGTACAGGTCATAGAATGGTAAGGTTGAAAGGGACCCCAAGGATCATCTAGTTCCAAACCCCTGCCATAGGCAGGGACACCTCCCACTAGTACAGGTTACTCAAGGCCTCCTCCAACCTGGCCTTGAACACCTCCAGGGAGGGAGTAGCCACAACCTCCCTGGGCAACCTGTGCCAGCGTCTCACCCCCCTCACTGTAAAGAACTTCCTCCTAACATGTAGTCTAAATCTCTCCTCTGCCAGTTTAAACCCAATGCTTCTCACCCTGCCATTGCAAGACCTTGTAAATAATCCCTCCCCATCATTTGATTGAGACCTTTAGACAAACAGCTGTATGTCCAGCAGTGGAGTTGTCCAACATAACCTTCTTAACAACCATGCAGATTTAAGTGAAATGCTATAGTATAAGCTCACTCCTCTACATCCCTCATACCCTCAAATGACACATAAGCTTTTTGTCTCTTTTATACATGCCAACAGATCAGCACATTCCCTGAGTGGTTGCATGTCCAACATGTTGTGCAGTCTCTAAACACAATGGAGCCTAAGATCAAGTCCCATGTACTTAAAAACAAAACAAAACGAACAAGAAAAGCAAGCCACAGACTTCTACATGAAGGACTGCAAAATATTAGCGTTTTTGCAACCTCCCCACTTGTGGATATACTTTGAAAACATAAATTGTTGGTTTGGAAAGCTTGTCACTGTAATCCCTCTCATTCTTCCTTTCCAAAAAAGATCATGGTTTATCATGGCTTTAGGCAAGCTATCAACCAAACTATATATAGGCTAGCCTCTGCTAACCAGAATATCCACAGACACAGGTTCCTTGGTTTGCCTCAGAGCCAGACCAATTGAGGACATAGGAAATGGTAATGCCTGGCTCCCAGTCCAGGAGCCACAACATTTTTTCCTGAACAGCCAGCACTAATTCCAGTACCACAGATGTGGGGAAGTAAAGATGAGGGAGAGAAAGGAGAAAATGGAAGCTGGCACCAGGATATCCATGCTGGGGAGCACGTAAGCTGTGGTGTGTAATTCTAGCTTAGGTTCCCTCTTCTGCATGCATAGTCAAGTCAGAGCTCTTTCAACTGGATTCACCCTCAGTGAACTTGGTGAACTTTATTCGTGAACTAGGTTCACTATCATTCAACCATCAGTACCTATTTTGCTCTCAGAAAGATACAATCCTATAGACCAAACCAAGCTGTGGAAGGAAGAAGGAGGAGCTCACCACAGACTGTCCAAGGGGTTTCCCTTGGAAAACTTCCCCTGCAAGAAGCAACTGAAGGACTGTTTTCTACAGGTCAGAATTCTCTACCCCTACACTTTTTGAACTTACAGAAGAAACATGCTAACCAGCATGTCAACCTTGTATCTTCCAGGCAAACAATTACAATAGAGGTGCATTACAGAACATACTTTCTGCGTATCATTGGCTTTCTCCACAGGTGAGGGTCGCTGCAGCCACATTTACCAGGCAACTGTACTGCCAGGGAGACACTGCCAATGCCACAGGAACTACATGAATGGAGATCACCAGGCAGCTTTCCACAAGAAGTCCAGTTCAGTTCATTTCAAACTCCACTATTCCCATGAAGTTATATGTAGCTCCAGGTGTCACACAAACAACAGCTGAACACTATGCTCTACGCACCTCATACCTCTGGCTTCTCCCCTCCTCCTCACCAGCCTTTCAGTTTAGCATAATCATCATTCAAGTGAGCAGAAAGTTGTTTAATGCACAGCCTTCCTCAGCACCTCACCAGGCTGCACAAATGGAAATAGATGGGGATGCACCATCAATTACAGCCCAGGACCAAAGTCACGAATGCATGGTAATCACAAGCAAGTACTGCAGCACAGCAACAACCACCTCTTTTAGAGAGGAAGTCATATACCACCAGCATGAGTGAAAACCACAGCACTGTTTTAATCAGTCATATAGAACTCAACAGCAAATAGAAGGTGTATTAAAAATAGGTGAAAAGAATAAAAAAAAGGGGGAATACTCTGATGGCAAAGTGTCTTCTGTTCTACTGGAGGCCAAATGAACAAACAGGAACTTGTCATAAGAACAGGAACTTGCAAAGAACTGCTTGGAGACAGACCAGCAATGCAGCAAGAGCTTGAAATAAAGCTTTTGTAATGCTGAAATCTCCTAAAAAACAAGGACTCAGCAGCTCAGTCCTAAAGGGAAGGACAACACTGTAGCTGGAACTACAGCCATGTGAAAATACTCTGCACCACTGCTCAATTTTCCATCTCATTAGCTGGCCAGAGGGAGCTAAAGAGAGGACAGAAAGTCAAAGGAACAGAAAAACATCCAGAATGGCTAAAAAAGAAGTATTCTAAAGCCTCCAAAGAGTCTCTTTAAAGACAGAAGAGGAGGCAGACACCAAATACTTAGTTTTAGAGCTAAGACTGTACTCAAGTTCTTCTTACCACTTACTTGGTTCAACAGGAAGCACCAGAAGTCAGTGAGCACATCTCCCTAAATTATAAACAGAAAGAAATCCATCATATTTAGTTTGGTTACCCCTCACTGTAGTAATAGCAGGACAAAATTATGTCGTCTTCTGGTTGTTAAACAGTTACAAAAGGTTGTTCTGAGGTTTTTCACTGAGGTGGAAACCAAAGAATGCAAAAATCTATGTTTAGAAGAAATTTGCAATTCAAAAGTAGCAAAACAAGGAAGAAAAAACAACTCTTTACTACAAAATAAAACACTAGAAACTTACTAATGATAGGAAAAGCACACATACATTTGTGAACTAGCCAAGAACAACACTGACATAAAAGAACTTTGCAATAAGTAACAAAGAAAAGCTGGAAGGAGTCAATTTAAATTGTCACACTGTGTGTGATAAGTACACAAGAAGATACAGCAAACCAATGAAAAAAAATAATCAGCAGGTTAAGAATGGACAGCAAAGGGGGGAAAAAAAAATCAGCGCTAACATTAGTAAAAACCACAGCCAGGCACACAACACAGTTAGTGGCAAGGTTGTTCTGTATTCACCTAGGGCACAAACTTGAACTCCTGGTACAAGATACAAAGCTGCAATTACTATAAATGTATAAACAACAGAGAGAGCAACCTTGAGTAGGGTACAACCACTGAAGGATACACACTGTTCAGAAAAGATAACAATGAAGATAAAAGTGGTAGATCAAGCAAACAGAAGATGTGGGAGTAATGCTGTAGCCCTGCTAAAAACAATCTGTATGTGACCCATGAGCACAATCAGGACAGTCAAAAAATAAGCAACAAAAATGTGAGGACTCTCAATACCTGCCTGGAAATCCAGATCCACGCATGTGTGGGAAAGGATCGGTCCAGGGAAAACTCAGTATAGAGCACAACTGAGACAGTACCATCTTCCTAGTATAGAGTAAGGAAAATGAGAAAAACCCAGGTGCTCCTGAATATGATAAGCCTAGTGTATTTACATCAAACATTGACTATATAAAAAGGCATGATACTAATCTAGAAATATATTTGTCAACTAGTGAGAAAGTTATAGCAGGCAAGTCACCAAAAGTAAGTTTGAGAAAGTGATCAAAATTGACTCAATGTGAATTAAAAATAACACCACATCTTCAATACAGTCCTTCAATTAGCAGTTTAACAGGATATAAGCCAACGTGCTAGCAGCTTCACCTGATGCAAATATGAAGCCTGGGGACTTGGATGAAGAGGAAGCAGCAACTTTTAAAGCCAAAGTGGTGGTAGTATCTCTTCTGTTCTGGAATCTACCTTTCCTCTTCAAAGAATCTAAATTTTGCAATATGCCTTTTTCTATTAACTCAACATTTAAGATCAAAAGGAAATTATTAAAAGAAACTCAAAAGTAATGTATAAACACCGAGCCACAGTTAACAGTCTCAAAATGGAACTTAGCTGAATTTAATTCATTTTAGAGTATTGATATTCTTGATACTTTCTAAAAATAACTCTAGGTGTCTTTTAAGTCTAAAGTAGACAGCAACCAAATGCTCCATAATTCAGGGCCATTTCAATGGTTTACTGCTAGAAACAGCTAACATAACAGCCACAACTGAAGATTCTTAATACTCCACATAGTAAGTCACCACCTTCTTCTCAACCACAATAATTATGTGGACTTCAATGTAGCACTCCTGGTCAGCTGAAGTCTACCTACCAGAAATTTGCCAAGACCAAGCTTACCTGAAACAAGTTTTGCTGCTCTCATGACTTTTAGATGTGAATACATTTGATCAGGTTTACTGTTTATATTCATTAAGCATAAATAAGAAAGGAAAGGGGAAAAAATTAAAGTACGAGATGTGGAGGGATTTCTTTTCAATCTCTGTGGCTCCCTGGGCTCCCTAGTGCGTGCACACACACACACACACGTTTCATTCTTGTTGTTTCCACTTTTACTGTGTATAAGATGAAAACAGAATACATTCCAATGAAAAGAGCAAAAGGTAGGAGTAGAAAAAAAAGGAAGGCAAGTCAAAGAAGCCCCCTCCAATCTCCTGACACAGAAGCAGGAACCACAGTCAAAAGCCAGTGCTTCTTTTCATCACCTCTTAATTCTCACTGGTAACTCCCTGCCTGAGCACATCGTGAGAGAATACAGGGTTTCAGTTTGCCAGTTCACGTTATCAATTCCTCTCCCCAAAGCAAGGAGCTGCCTGTTTTAAGATACCCTGGAACTTTTTCCAACTTCTCAAGTTTTCTCTTTAACTCCTCAAGCCTTTGCACTACAATTGCCCAACCTCACAGTATCCACCTTCAGAAGACCCTGAGATAAGCTATATATTAAGTCACTCAACTGCACAGCCTAATCTTATCAAGATCTGCATCAAGCCGTCCTTAGACTAAGTTTAAAACAGCAACTCCATGCACAACAGTGCTTTTAAGTGTGTTCAGGACTGTAACCATCACAGAGAGAAGTTTTGCTCTTACTTCCCCCTCTAGTCTTCCAAAAATTACATCTGACTTAGAGTGTGCTGCTTTCTTGAGAAAGTTGACTATGCCTCCTCTAGATAAGAGGCCTTGTGGTGTAATTTTACCTAGTAAGATCTTGAATACAATGTAATTCCTGTGAAAGAAAAATAATGCATGCAAACCTGCACCAGATTTAAGCTGGAACTTAATTTTAGAAGCTTGCTTCTCAAGAATGTTACCTATACATTTCTCAAAACAAGAGTAATTTTAAGTAGGATTTTTAATTCTAGATAAGATCTCTACTCTCAATCAGATCTTTCTTTCAATTTCTCCCCTTTAACTCAGCCTTGTTCCCATCTTCATATACTGTAGTACTTCCCTAGTGTTTTCCCTCATCACCTTACTTTATGCTTTTCTATCATAGAATGGTAAGGTTGGAAGGGACCTCAAGAATCATCTAGTTCCAACCCCCTGCCATAGGTAGGGACACCTCCCACTATTCACCCACACGTTTAACAGCAGCTCAGAAGACTTACAGATACTGACAGAAAGGGTCCAAAAGTGATGGCTACTATTTCCAGGATAAACTGAAGCCCATCATCTCCTGGCCCCAAGCATTCAAAAGGAAAAGGCTGACTGAATGCGGAGCTAATCACTCCTTTGGCTGCCAGGCAGCTCCAGTCATTAGCTTCTCTGCAAGGTGGGGAAGGGACATGAATCTAACTACTGCTGCTGCTACCGTTGGCTTCCCCGAATGGTTTAGGGATAAAGTCAGTGGTACTATCAAGGAGAAGGGCTTCAGCGTGTTGCAAATGGTACACAAGATACGAGAGCTTGCAACACAAGCCCCCTCCCTGCCACATAATACTGAGCCTGGTACCTTTCCCACAGGGAATAGCTCACTGTCTAACATGACACAAATGGAGGCAGCTCTGAGCTTGCTGTTCTTCCAGTGTAACTGTTCTGGACACGTTCAGCATTTTTCAAACTGGTTATCACACCTCTGTTACTGAGGGAAATCTGTGCAGCAGCAAAGGGAATGGGCACTGCATGGCTTCCAGACTACCAATGCTAGTTTGGTTGAGTCACAGATGCAAAGGCCAAACACAGTTAATTTTTACATTCTCTGGGTTGAAGGTTTCCAGTCTTGGGAATGTAAGCAACAGTCCACCCATAGGAAAAATACCTGCAACTGTATGAAGTATCCACTGCAGCAGCTGGGTATCAGGATGTATTCCAACCAACTGTCCAACACTCCACACCTAGGGCATATCACTAGCATTATCCAGGCTAGCCTAAGCCTTCTGTGAGAGTGAAAGGCTCCCTTCTGTATAAGAAATCATCTAAGGACTAGAGATCTGGCCCCCATCATGTAGCAGTTACAGTCATCATGTACATCACAGTATCACAGTATAAGCAAGGTTGGAAGAGACCTCAAAGATCATCAAGTCCAATCCATTACCACAGACCTCAAGACTAGACCATGGCCCCAAGTGCCACGTCCAAACCTGCCTTGAACACCTCCAGGGACGGTGACTCCACCCCCTCCCTGGGCAGCCCATTCCAGTGCTGAATGACTCTCTCAATGAAGAACTTTCTCCTCACCTCCAGCCTAAACTTCCCCTGGCACAGCTTGAGACTCTGTCCTCTTGTTCTGGTGCTGGTTGCCTGAGAGAAGAAAGCAACCTCCTCCTGGCCACAACCACCCTTCAGGTAGTTGTAGGCAGCAATAAGGTCTCCCCACAGAAGAACAAAGAGCCAGGACAAAGAAAAAACCAAGTGTGGCTGGTAAAAAAAACTTTCCCAAGAGTGTGAGAATCATAGTCACCATTTTGTAATTCTCATGCAGAAAAGTAACAATCTTTGGCTTTAAACCAGCATGGCATTTAAGGCTGGAGTCATGCCGTTTCCACCAACTGGTGTGCAAAAGTCAAAGTCAATCTTGGCAATCTCTTGCTCCAATTCTCCTGTACACTACAGTATATATACACTGGGATACTCCAAGCTAGCCTACAAAACTAATTTCATGGTTCAGATAAGGACTAGAAATAATTGCTGACAAATTAAAGGATTATAAGCATCATGACTATGATGCCAAATTGTGACCTTATTCCTAGCAAAGATCGGGGTGGGGGGAAGCAAATCACTAAATACATCTAGATTAAACATGCTTGCTAGATGGGCAGGAAGAAAGCACCTCCTGGCTTGTTCTCCTTCCTGGCATGAGATCATGCACAGGGCAAACTGGGACAACCACATCCAAGGAGGCAAAATTCACATCAGAGCCAACAGGCAAAGAGTATTCATTACCACCATCTCCTTGGGTTTTCACAGTGAACTCTCAAAGTAAATGCTGCTGCAGCATTTCTTGAACCTGCCCACAACTGGCCTGGGCCAGGACTCCACACCCAAAGAAGCACTGAAGTCTGAAAGAGATTCACAGAGTCCTTGCTAACCCATGCAAATTAAGACAGCTAATGACAAATAGGCTTCTTGTAAAGAGGTTCAAGTTGATGAAAGAGAAAATTCTTGACTCAATAACCACCTAATAAGCTAATTAGATAATTAATTAACAGCTAACTTATAAAACTTGAGTCCCACTCCTTCCTGTAAAGTACAAATCCAAACCAAGTCTGCAGGCAGAAAACTCTGCTTATTTTTCCATCCCAAATCCAAAACTCCCACTCAAAAAATATTTTTTACCCATTCCTCCAACAGACAACAGCAAAGTAGCCACTTCTCTTTTACAACACAGCAGCAAGAAAATACCAAGAATAATTTGCAGCATATCCACTGCAGCTGAAAGCCTCAGTTTAGCATCCTTGATGCAGTTTTTGACAACATCCCATCATTGAAATATCACCTTAATCCCCAATCCACAGGCCTGCCTCCCTTCCTTGCTGAACCATCTTTACTGGGCAGCAAAGAAGTCATGATTCACACCACACTTTCCATGGCTATTAGTTCAAATATGTGCTTGTGGCAGGGTAGGGACTAGGGAAAGAACAAAGTGAGACATGTTTGGTCTCTGCTAACAGAGTTGTGTTGATGTTTTAATCAAATAAAAATTGAGAAGGTATCTTTCCCTCTTCAAAGTTAACTATGTAAGTACTGAGTAGCAAAAGCTCTAACCACTTCCTACAAGGCAGAAGAGACCATCATACACACCATTCTCAGAACGTGACTGCTGGCACAGAGTCCTTTGAAGGCTTAGGCACCAGGACTGATTTCTAGATCACAGTCAAAATTAAATACAAGGTAGACACTGAAGCATCTGGGCTGAAGCAGTCCCAAAGGGATAGTAAAGCATAACTGGAGGTATCTGGGAATATTCAAAAAAAAAAAAAATTATCAAGAGATCAAGAGGGTGCCTGTCCCACTCAAGAACTAGGCACTTGAAAAACAAGGCACACTGAGCAGGGTGCTTAAAGAAGGGGGTGGGGGGTGGAAATAACTATTTTGCACAGCATCCAAGAAGGCTGCTCTGCTAAATGAGGCTTCATCCACATTTTGTTTTGCATGCAAGCTGCTGCTCCTCAGGGTGCTTCAGGTAGCTATTCTTGTCCTGCCAGCATCCTGAGCTTAAGGTCATAGAATGATCAGTCCAACACAGCCTACCCCAGCCCTATCTCCCCATGCCATGAGCTAGCCTAAAGGTTTTG
This sequence comes from Ramphastos sulfuratus, assembly GCA_013399055.1. Lineage (NCBI taxonomy): Eukaryota > Metazoa > Chordata > Aves > Piciformes > Ramphastidae > Ramphastos > Ramphastos sulfuratus. The sequence continues at coordinate 26,526 of WBNM01020313.1, forward strand.
CAGCCAAACTCTGCACCAATATTTCAGAGTCTTAAGCTCTTCATGTAGTTTGTAGAGGTTTTTGGTTGTTGGGCTTTGGGTCTTGAGTTGGTTTGCTCGCTTGTTGTTTTGTTTGGAGTTGTTTTTGTTGTTGGTTGTGAGGGTTTTTTTAAAGGGGGTTGTGGGTTTTGTTTGGTTTTGTGTTGGGTTTGTTTGTTTTGTTGTGTTTAGGGGGTTTTTTCCACTTCATTATCCAAATGCCCACACACTGCTTCAAAAGATCTGCCTTATAATAACAGGGGGAAAGGGGAAGTGCATTTATATATAGGGATGCAAGGGCTTACTGTAAGGATACATATGACAGTTACGGACAACTTCTCCAAAATAGCTTCACAAATATCTATTCTATTATTGGTTTTTCTTTTTCTCTATTTTTATTGAAACTTTGTACAGAAGTTTTAAACATTTCCATACAATACTTTTAGACAGGACAAAATGCCATGGTAAAGGAATGTAAACTGCAAGAAACACAGTCTGAAGTATCCAAATACTCTCTAATAAGAGTTTTAGTTTGAAGACTAATGCAGTAGGCAAAATAATATGCATACAGTATACAAAGAACAGTATACACAGGGCCAGCAATGCTAACTATGAAATTTTTGCATCAGATTTACTTCAAAGATTTATAGCAATATGATAATTCTATACACTGGACCAAAATTAATTTATCATACATCGTTTCTATGACAAAAAGCTTGTCATTAAGGACAGTAGCAACTTACAATATAATTAAGCTGTATTAATCTCATTAACACTTCTAAATCTATATTCCTACTACAATATTTTTTTTTCAGTATATCGTCTTATAAGATCTTAACAGACCTTTAAATAACACTTTACCAAAAGAGACCTGGATCCATTATAGTGATCTTATCTACATGCCCATTTGGCTTATTTAAAAAATAAACATTTTTTTAAAAAATTAACAAAAAAAAAAAAAGAAAGAAAGAACAAACAAACAAGGGACAAGAGAAAGGGCAGGTTTCAAATTCTATATGATATCATTTGGTTTTGGTCTGAAATGTATTTTAGTTGAATAGTTTAAAAATAAAAAAAAACCACAAACAAAAAGGCAGTTCATTAATTGGTATTTCATATAAAAACTGCAGAAAAATACAACAGCAACAAAACCCAAAAATACTTCACAGATATCTAAAAAAAAAAAATTATATCAGAGATACAAGGTAAAGCAGCATCACTTTGACACTGTGATTTAAAAATAAGTAGATGAAGAGACTGCTCTAGTGATATTAGAAAATTTGCTTTCTTCTTGAAGAAGACTACTAACATTTTGCACAGCAACTATTTTTATAACCACCTCATTTAAAAACGTGTATTCATAGACACAGAGAATTGTCATATCATTACCATTTTTGCTCAAAGTGTCTGACTTTACACAGTGAAACTGATAATGCTGTCACCAGATGTCACTATACCATGAATTCAATATTAGAACAGAAGTGAAGCGAATGCCTTTAAACCAACACCATAAAAAGAAATAGAAAAAGTGTTTTGTAAACAAAACAAACCACTTTGCAAAACAAGAGAGTTCAGAGATCTCACAGTGAAATCAGATATCCTAATTATATATGTTTACATTCTAGGACTACTCTTTACCTTAGGCCAATTAAAGCACATTAAACCATTTAATTATATACAAACATTTTCTTTAAAAAAAAAAATTAAAACATTGCACACAAGTCTGCTTTTTAACATCACATAACAAGGTTAGTTTTATTTTCAAAACAACTACATTTAAAGGGCACAGAACATACAGAATACCAAATTAACAGATGAGTAGTTTTGCTTTGCTATACATGCTAAATCCAAAGATTTCCTCAAGAAAGCTAGAGCTTAGAAACTCCAACTTCTTCCACATATCCTGTTCTCTGAAAGGGAGCATCTCCCAACATCTCCTTTATCTTAGGATTTAAAAAAATATATATATAAAAAATAAAGCTGTATGTTTTAAAGTCATAAGCATCTCCTGCTTTAAGTGTTCGCACAGAGATCCTTTGATGGCTCTGCCCACTTCACTGTAACTGTGTGAGAAAATCCATCCCATTATTCAGTTACAGTGCTCTCATGACTTACATCAGAAGTCTCATGCTGGCCCTTTTGGGATAAGGGTAGAAAAGGGAACACAGAAGTGTAGAAGTAGAAGATACACAAGTGGTATACTGAAGGCCATTTTAAATATCTTACAATCTCTCACCATTTCCTTTCAGGTATCAGTACAAGCTAATGGGAAAAAATTACAAAAATAACAAGAATCTCTCTAAACTTTGGCAGAGAATAGCATGAAAACAGTCAGGAAAAAAAAAATTAAATAAGAACAACCTCCCAGAATGTACTATTAAGCTCACAAGAAGCCTTTTTTTTTTTTTTATTTTTAAATTAAAGGCTTCTAACAAATCTCTAGGAGAAAAATTCATATATGTTAAGAAAAAAAAATAAGTTAAGGGAAATAGCAACAAAACACTGTGTCATTCCAAAATAAGTTTCTCTCTCTCAAGAGTGTCATTCTCAGCTCAAGGTAATAAATAAACCAATCACTGCAAGACAGAAGCACGTGTCCTGGATCTATCCCTGCACAACTAGCCAGTCCCACTGAGAAGGTGGAGGTCAAGTGTTAAAATTTATGGAACTGACTGTCCTTTATGAGACACACTGTAGTTTTACTGGATCAAAAATGTTGGTGTTTAAACCAAAACTCACTATCCTGACACCTCACAACACCTCTTCCATGTAGATCATGACCAGAAGACTAGCAAAGGCATGTTTACGCTATTAAAAAAAATAGTATAAGAAGTTGCCTGAAGTCCACAACAGAGGCAAAGTACTTGCTCACCAATACACAGTTTACTTGAAGCCTTGTAAGATTTTTTCTAATAAAGGCCCTTAAGTGGTTATATGCAAAGAACATCAGCAAATTCTATAACCTCCAAGATGTGAAAACAGAATGCTATCAAAGAGGCTGGCATTAGGCAGAGAGTAGCATAGAAACATGTTTTTAAATTACTTAAGAGAAAAAGCACTGGAGAAGTAATTTGCTTAAAAGCATCTTCAGAGTAACAGATCTAAAGACGAAGGGATGCAAAGTATTCCTTTATTCAGATCCTGACTGACTGCCAAGTACAACTGTGATTAATGCAGCAACTTGTTAGTTCAGCAAAAGTGAGAATATATTAACTGGGGAGATAGAGCATCTCAGATTCAACAGTCAAAGGCTGAACCATACATTTGCAAAGGATTGTGGCTCCCTACCACAGTCACAGGGTAAATTCACCACAAATCTGAGCATCCTACATATCAACTCTTTAAGTGGCAAATTACTTGGGAAGGAAAGAGGGGAGAAAAACCAAGCTGAGAGAAGTCCATTATAAGCAAGCCACTATTCAGGTGTCAAAAGCCAGGCCTTCAGCTTCATAACCATGTAAGGCACCTTGAAGAAAAGCAAGCACAGATGAAGAAGTGGCTGCCAAACAAAAGGGTCCCTGAGCTAACCTGGCTTCACAGGCTAGGTGGCAATGCATCCGTTAACACTGAGAGCAAGGATAACTGGTCTGGAAAATCCAACTACTAGCCACTGATAGAAACACATGCCAAGTTACTAAGGGACACAAGTCTCTTTCCCAGTGCCAAATCAGGCATATGAGCCAGATCCCAGCATTTTCAAGATACCGTTGGACGGAGACTTACTGTTACCCTCCACAAGTTGTTATTTTAGACCCCACTAAGAAAAAAAATTTGAGGGCATAACAAGAATTAACTGTTTTATCCCTTCTTATACCATCCCAACTAAGCCTGCTAATGAAGTGACTTGAGATGCCATTAATGTTTCACATACTACGATTTTACCATTAGAAAGGATTAAAAATATTTTTCTGAACAAAGCAGCCACATAAACCATGAGAAAAATGTGCCTTGTCACACTGGCATTAACATCAAGACTCAGGTATGGAAACTTGCCTCTTCTACATATACTTCAACATCACTTCTATCCTTATTATTTCTAGTTGAGAGCAGTCTCATTTCCAGCAGCAATGACTAAAAGTGGAGAAAAGTGGAGCATCTCAGCCTCTGTTTGAAGTCTCAGAATGAATGGGGTTCAAATGACTTAAAGACAATGCCAAAAATGCCACACAAATACAAGTTAATTTTATCTGAAAACACGTATTATATATCATACTACTAAAGGCTATTTGGACAGACTGCAGCTTATGGTACCACCATACTGGAAAGTAAATGTTCTCCTGCAAAGGCAGGATGTAACCCAGATCTCATCTCTACGGATCTATTTCCCCCATAGGGATTGGTTTTTGTTCCTGGTTCTAAGCCAAGAAAACTGGCCCCCTTGATTCAATGCTGTTGAACTGCCAGCATGGTCCCTCAAACTGTTTTCTGCCCACCCAGTTTATGGTCTTCCAAACAAGACCCAAGAAGAGCTCAGGAGCAAAGACACCTGGAGGAATTATTTTCACAGGAAGCCTGGATATGACTGGTCTATTCTGAACAGCAAGGAGTTTAATACTATGAATGTAGCCACACACTATTAGCTGGTCCCTGTGCCCAAAAACAGGTCCCTGTTTGATTCAGTGTAAAGGCAAGAGCACCCAGAATGGCAACACATTCTCCTGCTTGACCAACAGAGAAGTGGACTGAGCTCTGCAGATTTTGAGTCTGCTAAGCTCCACTGACCTGCCTGCTGCATACACATCCTTCGCACCCAAAAACTGTTCATTTCTGCCTCAGGCATCCACCCTTCAGGAGAAAAGAAACTCAGCACTTCAAGACCTACTATATCTGTGAACACCTGGGAAAAGCTTCCTTTTTTTTTTTCTTCAAGAATCCTAAGGGCAGACCTCAATTGCCGACACAGATTGCAATGGCACACTCTCCTCATCTCCTGACATGGAATCCCTTAGGAGACATTCCCTAAAAAAGAATGTTTGGCAGGGTGAAAGTGGAAGTGAGAGAAGACACGGAGCAAAAGGACTCTGAAAAATAAGGACCATTTCCACCTCTTGCCCCTATTTCTCCCCTACTGTCCCCATCATTTTTCTCCCTTTCCACATTCAGTATATAGCAGTGATAGGACTGCAGCGTATTTCCTTTTAGACACACAGCAGAGGAAAGAAAAGGAGTTACATTTTTTGTGTGCTTACCAAACTGAAAACATGTGAAGTCTCACACTTCTTTTTTTTCTCTAAAGAGAAGCTAATCCAAATTATGTGCTAAAGGTCCTCTTTTTATTTGGATTTTACATTAGTATTTCTTGTTCTCTATTTTCCCCCTTCTCCTCCATTGCAAGTCAGTCATTTTCAAGGTTGTTCTGTGGTTTGGGGTTTTTTGTTTGGTTCAAGGGGAGTTTTTGGTTGGGGTCTTTATATGTGTGTGTGTTCTATTTGGGATTTCCCCCCCCAAATATAGCAACTTTTCAGTAGTGGAAATTAAAGTAGACAAATCAAAATGGAAAAAAAATTTTCTCTGTGAGAAAAGATACTAACAGCTATCAATGTTTTAAGTGCCACAAGATAATACAAAATATCTTCCTGCTGTTGCCAAAAGCAAGATGAGAAACTGAGAAAAGAGAAGGGGAAAAAAAAAAGAAAAGAAAAAAGAAAAAAGCAGTGAGCAAAATTAAAAGTGCTCATTTGGCCAAGGTAGTATAGCTATGTTACAAAGAACAACTACACGGTGATGTGCATCACAACCCTACATTAAAAAAACCTTTTAACAGAGCTTTAAACATTTAGATTTTACAGATCAGTAAATAATTACTCGTTATCTTCACTTTAATGCTGACTGAGCTCTGTAACTGCTCGACTTCAAACACAGCCACCTGCCTGCCTTTGGTATATTTATACATGTATACAAGGGAAAATAAATGGTTAGTATTGCAAAAGGAAAAAAAAAATTCTGGGGACACACACACATAAAAAAAGACACCACATGACACGGTCTGCTTTCAGCAGAGCTATAACAACATCTCAAATTGTCTCTAAATAGGTTAAAGTTGAGTTGATCTTACAATTATAGCGTAAACAATGCCTGGGTTGCAGTTATGTTATTAGAAAAGGAAAAACAAAATTATAAAATCTCCAGAGACCTTTATCAACTTCTGTATGTTTAGTCATACCCTTAAAAGTTCACTATCCACTCACAAAGAGAAATAGACAAACATGAATATTCCAAGTGAACAGACACAGACCAGTCCAGTATTTAGTAACAGTTTAACTTTTGGAGTCTCTTCCAGCATTTGTAAACAAACAGTCTCTTCCTCAATCTCCCGAACAGCTCTCTTGTTCATGGTTTTACTTTTAAAGCCACAGAACCAATCTATGAATTTCAAATGTGTCTCTCTATCATCAGTCTCTTCCTCGTGCTTTTTCTCTCCCATCAAAGCTGCTTGTCCATTTGAATAACAATCAACTGGTGTCTCGACTTCAGAGTGACTCATAGAAGTCACTGGGTTGCTGTCATCTCTACAAGTATCCAGCAGATTGATATCCTCTGGCTTCATGTTTTTAATGTTTTCTTCCGATTTGCCGTTTGGCATGATATGGTTTGCATTTTCATTACATTTAAGGATGCTCTTTCCTTGTACTTTGTACAGCTCCCCTGTTGTAGCATCCTCTTTTACATGCCTGTTTTTGACGGCCCAGAACGTGGTCGTCCGAACTTGCTCCTTCGTAGGCGGAGGAGTGAGGAGGCTTACTACGAAGGTCACAATCCCAGTGATCCAGAAGAGAGCTGTTGCAACATACATGTAATGGATATTTTTGATAAAGCTTGGCCTAGTATCCGGCTGGTTACACTCAGGAGCACGATAGATAAATGCCAGTATCAACCGTATCGCTCCAAGAACAAACCCGGCCATTCCACCATAGAAAGCCCCCTGCTCATTGCACCGCTTCCAAAAGATACCCATGAGAAACAGAGCAGCCACTGGTGGAGTCAAGTAGTCTGCCACCTCTTGAATATAAAGATACATCTGACCACCTTGCATTTCTACAATTATCGGGACCCAGGCAATGCTTATAACTACCATGAATGCAACAAAGACTCTTCCTACAATCATCAGTTCTCTAGATGTTGCGCTCTTTCGAATGAGCTTGTAGACATCAAGTGTGAATATGGTGCTGGCACTGTTGAATATTGAGTCCAAGTCACTCATCAGTGCAGCAATCATCACAGCCATCATCAGTCCCCGCAGACCAACTGGCACAAGTTTCATCACCAAACGTGGGTAGGCAATGTTAGAGCATCCAGCTCTGCTCCCGCAGACTTGAAAACAGTGTTCCGGATTAATGCAGGCAATATCATCTGCAAACAGTATGCGTGAAATCATGCCTGGGACTACTATAATAAACATGGGCAGCAGCTTTAAGAAGCCTGCCATCAGAGTGGATCCTTTGGCATGTGCAATGTTTTTTGCAGCTAAAACTCTCTGAACTATAACTTGATCAGCACACCAGTACCAGACAGAAGCTGGAGTCTGTCCCAACAGAAATCCAGGCCAGGGAATGTCTTCATCTGTTGGTTCACGCAACATTTTAAGAGCGTCAGGCTTTGGAGCAACATTGCAGGAATTGGTATTGGAAATGTTGTAGGTTAACAAGATAGATGTAATATTTGGTGACGCTAACATGTACCTTCTTTTTACTTCTTCAAACCCACCAACCTCCATAATACTTATGATCATAAGTGTGAGGGCACCAATAATCATAAGCAGAGCTTGAAGGGTGTCTGTGTAGATGACAGCCACAAGACCTCCAGTCACAGTCAAGAGCGCAGTCATTCCAATAAGAAGGATAACTGACAAATAGAGGTTCCAACCTAGCGATTCTTGAATAAAAAGTGCCCCTGAATACAAGTCAACTGAGAGTTTGGTGAAGATATAAAGAATTAGAGACAACGCTGCAAAATATATTTGAATTCTATGCCCTCCAAAACGCTTGGACAAGTATTCAGGCATGGTGTATACTCCCGACCGGATGTAGACTGGGACGAAGACCCATCCTAAAAGCTGCAAAAGCATTAAGGCGTTGAACTCCCATGCACCTACTGCAAATCCACTTGCCGCTCCAGATCCTGCGAGCCCAATGAAATGTTCACTTCCAATATTGCTTACAAATAAAGATGCACCAATAGCTACCCAGTTCATAGAACGCCCCGCCAAAAAGTAGCCACTTACGGTGCTCCGATTGTATTTCCACATGGCAAAAAAACCTATGCACATTACAAGCACGAAGTACAGTGCCACAATGGCAATGTCTGCTGTTTCCAAAGAAGCCCTCATTTTTGCAAACAAAATGACTTCGCACAGCTGACGTCCACTTCTCGCCCCCCAGCAACCGTCCTTTAAGCAATATGTGAACCAGTTAACATATATCAAAACTGTGGATCAAATTCTTTGTCCCTTGGGTTTGCTGTCCTGATGCTGGTGGTTGTGGTACATTTACTTTCTCCGCTTCTCAAATGGAAATTTGGAACTTAGCACGCACTTTTAATCCACATTCCACAAGAGCATCAGCCTTAACTCAGTTGATGTAGGAGAAATTCTTAGTTGCAGCTAAGTTTAGTGAGGCCTACTGTACCAACCCTGCAAGGCAGCAAAGACAAAAGACAAAGATTGAATTAGAGAAGAATTTCATGAAGTAATGAGAAAAAATTTGAAGTCTAGTAAAACAATGACTGAATACCACAGATTTTTCCCCCTTACATCTCCTGTTGTATTTATGTAATCCATAATACACATAAGAATATTCGTAGAACTAAGTCAACTTTTACAAGTCAACTTTAATGTTTATGAGCACCTTAAGGACGCAGCAATTCTGGAGTATTACATAACACAAATTCCCCAGAACAACTGAAGGAATATATTTTATTTTTCTTTAGAGAATCAAAGGCCTACTGCTCAAACTACAAAACAGGCTTTCCTCTTTCAAGAAATCTTAGGAAAAACACAAAACAAAGCAGCAGCTAAGGAGCGTTAACCTGGGTAGCCATTTCCTATATTGCTCTACAACTGCACCCCACAAATCTTGATAGATCCTGGCATCACATGCATGCACTCGAGACACCAGCTAGCTGCTAGAGCTAAACATCAGAGTGAAGTCACAATGCTGGCAAACACACATTTAAGATCAGATGGAGATTCAAGGTTATTCCACAGGTTTTAGATGAGCTTCCACCTTTCATGAGTACAGGTGATCACAGGGTTACATTTTACTCTAAAAGCTTGTCAAACATATCCTATGTAATCTAAGTGAACAAAAAGTCCCATTCCATCAAATGACAAAAGTAAAACTACACCTGACATCCATTTCTGCACACCATGTACATTTTGATACCCACACCATTTCAGGATTTTTTGGGAGCGTCCAAAGTAAGGAGGGAGAACTGGATGGATTTTGGCGGCAGTCAGTTTCGAGATGCCAGGAAATGCTGTTCCCAGCACCATCCATTTACATCGAAGCATGAACAGCAGACTGCCACTATTCCAGACCCCTCCAGTCACACCCAGTTCTACCAAAGCATGTCAGGAAACAGGGACTCATTTAGGCAAGTAAGACTGAAGTGCTCAAAGTAAGGGAGATGGGTAACAGTAAGACTCATTGGCAGACAACCAGACAGGTGAGAAAGAGACACTGAGAAGCTGCACACTGGCTCTTTAACTCTGCCATGGAGGCAGGATGCTGCTATCTCCTACTTATGCCTTGCAAGGTATCATTTATCTACAGCCTTTTTAATGGGTTTAGAGAGTGGTGGGTATTAGACTCTTCTACTCCCTATGTCAAATGGGCACAGCAAAAGGAGAAGATCAAAGCAAAGGGCTGGTTTAGTCTAAAGATCAGAATACAAATCTTCAACGTTCAATACTATTATAGAAGAGTAAGGAACAGGGACTGACTCCATTCCTCTTTCCCAATCGCTGGTAAATCTAACACAGGCACACCAGAAAAAACACCACACCACTTTTTTTTTCAGATCATAAGATCTACCAGCCCTGTAAGTCATACAAGCATCAGATTGCCTCTTGCTCTTATTTGCAAAAAAAGTGTGCTTCAGTGCTATGCTGAAACTCACATTTCCCTAATAATTAACCTATGATTAACATCCAGATTAGATATTCTAGTATTTGGGTGGTAGCATATTTGTTTTGCTAAGGAAAAAAAAAAAAAAAGTAGACAACCTTTAAAAGCTCTCAGATTAACTATTGTTTTTACTACAGTCTATGTTGGAAATGCACACATTGCCTTACTTTATGCATTACTGAAAGCAGCGATGGTGCACTCCTCATTAAGGCAAAAGTATTTTTAAAATAGCTTACAAATTACAACTTGAGCCTTAAGAAGAAATTCACAACCATGACATTTGTATGGGCTGGCTGTTTTTCAAGAGTAGCTCCAAAACAAAAAAAAGAAAGATAAAATGGGTTCTCCACCACCACCTCACATGAGAATACAGGTATTCATTCTGCTGGCGTTATAGCCAATAATGAGAGAGTAAGGAAGCATGGCACAAAACAGACTGATTACAGTAGTGTGTTAAATTTATCATGTTCATAAGCCTCAAACCACAGATGTATTTTAAATTCTTCCATAGAAGAATTCACATTTATCCTCACCCACAAATGCAGCAGCAGTTAAATGGTCTATTAGTTTAATCCAACACAAAATTATAAACACTTCAGAACATATGACACCACCAGATACAGATGTAATGTACTATTCTTGGTTTTAAGCACTTTTGAGTAACGTTGTAATAGTGTTGTGCCTTTTGCTACATTCAACTCACTTTTCAAATGCAACTACATTATGTTTGTACTAAAACCATAAATATTTTAAGGAAAAGAGAAGAAAAAGATTTTACTCAGACAGTGGAAAGAAGAAAAACTATATACATAAAAGTTAGAATAATGGGCAAGCTAAAGAAATAATAATAAATTTTTCCCTCTATTGTCCTGTTCTGTTACTGAAAAAATAAAATAAAAAAATAGACCTTACTTTAGCTTACTTGCTACCATCTTCCCTGGAGGTTAATCAATGGCCTTGCAAAACTGCACTGTAGAGTAATAGGCATCTATCACAAACATATTTCTTCAAGTTGATTTGATACAACAGGTATCCAGCTCACAGTATCACTATTACAAACATCTTCAATCCTCTGAAAAGCGTTAAGTAGAAGACGCAGCTGCCCTTGGATAAGCTATGACATTTTTCAGTTAGGATACTTGCCAAACTATGATGGGCTCATTCTAACCAAAACAAACAATACATGGTGTTTCTTGAGTATTTTCCACCAGAAGGCAGGGCCAGACCATGCATCTGAAGTAATCAAGAATCTGAATTGCCACCTTTGAAATCAACATCTGAATTTTGCTACTTGCTTGAGCAGAAAGGTGGAAAGTTTTGTAGCACTACTGAACTTCGCTACAGCGTTAATAAAATACTGCACTAAAGTAGCTTCTTGTACCAGTTTCTTACTAGACCTAATTCTAAAATAACCCTGAAACTTTTTTCATTACAAAAATGAGACTCATCCCTCTGAACTTTCAGCAAGTTATGACCTCAAGTCTTAAGAAGGACTTTAGAGACACCCCATGTGAGTTTAATCTCAAGTTATTAGAACAGCGTACATTGTGGCACTGACAGGAGGGGAAAAAAAAGACAGTGCTGCTGCCAAGGACTGTGAATTTTTTCTTCCCTGAGGCTGTTTTCTGGTTGGATCATATCAAAGAGACAAAACAATGTGCTTCACTCTTGTCTGAAGATAGAGTGCTACAGCTTTGGTCAAACAATGCATATGTCTCTCCAACAGGCAGCCTGTCCTTTCTGAAAAAAAGGAGTCTCAAACAATTCCCTGAAGAGATATTAGATAATGTGAAGCAGATTTAGGGTGGGATTTTTTAGGAGAAATTTCTATGTTTTAAAGCAAAACTTTCTCCACAGTACTTTTCTAATAAGATGAGGTTTTCAATATGCCACAATCAAACTGCTCCAGCCCTAACACAACTGTTTGTTTCCTGCTCAGTTTATCTCTCTTCTCAGCAGATGGGAGAGTCTCTCAGTTGATTTCCCTTTTCTCTCGCAGTTAGAGAGTCAGTCCCCATGGACAATGCACTATGGCTTAATATGAGGACACAGACATCCACATATCACACAGGAGCACCCATTACTACCATTTGTTAGTAAATTAAGTACATATTTAAATTTCTTTATTTAGACTTCACAGTAGTTTTGAGGTTCTGTCTTAATGTTTTCCTTCTGCACTTTCTTCAAACAGGGGTATGTTAAATTATACCAGTACCATTTTACCTACTGAACAACTCATTTGCATGGAAAAAATGTACCCAGATTGCCAGGCTCAACACCTACATGGGAAATATTAATGATCACTCACCTAGGGAAAAAAAAGTCAGTCGGTCTCACAACTTGAGCAGGCCTGTATAACACTGAACTCTCTCAAATCCTTTGTCTGGCCTGCTCACATTGCAGGCCACCTACCAAAGTGATGGAAGTGAATTCCTGCCTGTCCACTACTCCACAGTAAAAACAAGGTTGCCTATTCTCTCAGTAAAATAAATAAATAAAAAAGGGAAAAGCTTCATTCCATTTATTACAGCACTCTAGAACACACACCAAAAAAAAAAAAACAAACAGGAGCACAAATGTTCTTCATGGTATAACTGACACATGTCAACATCCTTACGTAGTACATGCCATTGAGAAAGCAGGAGCTATCCTTGCCAGCTGCTCAAAGCAGCCCAAAACATCCAGGACCACAGTTTCAGGACTTTCCCTTGCAAGTCAGGAGCCAGACAGGAATCCCACCTGAGACAAACAGGGTATGCTGTCAAAAGCAGGGAAGTTCAGAGGCAGAGGTTGACCTGTAGCATCTAATAAATAACTTGAGTTAAGGTCTGGACTCACATTCCCAGTAGTTCGGTAGGCTGGAGTAGAAGAGTACCACATTTATAAGTCACCTGAATCGGCAGTGACCTGACTAACCTGTTTGCCACACGTGCTCTGCTGCCCCAAAGTGGTACTGCATCAACACTTCTGTTGACCTCGGAGAACACAGGTGCTGCAGAGGCAACTCAATAAATCATCACTACCACAAAAGTCCAATTTGAGGTGCAAGGTTCAAGCCAGCCACTCAAAGGAGTTGTTATGAACACATAAGGTCTGAGGTTTCAGGAATTGCTCCAGGTCTGGTCTTCATTTTACCGCAGCATCAGAAAAAGAAGCTTGCTTCACAATACATTCTTCTCCATTCTTTTCTAAAGGACTGCTGAAGGAGACATGAGAAATAAGTAACCTCACAGCATGCAGTTCAGCAGAAGAAACAACTACACTGTGTTTGCCAGTCAGAAATGTGGTGCTACTGTGGTCTATTACAGAATCAGTAACTGAAGTACTGTAAGTCTGATTGAAGCTGAAGGCCACTGTGACTGGCAGCACGACAGCAGTAGATCAATTTAGTTGATGGCTTCCATCCCCCATCCCAAATGTATATATCTCTTTAGGTCTCACATCAAATCACAATTTAAGAAGGGAAGCAGAGGAGGAATGGTGGTGGAAGGAGACAGGAGAAAGAGGATGTAGTTTTATTGCAGTGCTCACTCAGTACTCTGAAAACACAACGGAAGCTACAGTACTGTTGAATTGCAAAGCAAGATGGCTTATCTTCTGAATTCTACATCACTAGCAGTGCCTCAGCAAGCCACTTCATGCCATTGCCTGTGGCATTCACATTTGAATAGTTTCTCTTCCCATGAGTCAGCCTCCAGTACTCTATCACAAATAGATTTATTTGCTTCCACTGTTCTTCCAAAAACTCCCAACACCTAAAGGCAAAGGAGGTTAAGCTGGGACAGAAGAAAGAAGACAGAAATGTCCTTTATTTGCTAAAATAAAGACATACCATCAAGAAAGACCACCTTCTCCACACATACTAGACATATTGTAGTCATCTTACTCGGGTGTTAAGAAAGAGCAGTCTATCAGCTTAAGCTTACTGACTATTCGTTTGAAGAAAAACACATAAACACTTTTTTCCTTGTCAGCCCAAAGAGTTGGTTTATATTTACAGGGGTGCCAGATGTTATCTGGGTTCTCTGAGGAGAGCAGAAAGCACAGCTGCTGTTCAGGACTGCTGAGGAACTGGGCCACTCTCCCCTCACAAATAAGCACAATGATTCATGTCTCTGCCATAACTCAAGAAGATGACTACCAGAAACTGAGATGCTCAAAGATTGTCACTATAAGCTGCTCCATCCCTCAGCAAGGGAACCATGCTTTTCTTTGCAGCTTCACGTAGATGATGTTCTTCCTTCTACACAGGAACTGAAAGCAGAAGAGGAAAGAGGGTACTGAGAAGACACACAGTCAACAGTAACTAAGTAAAGAGCAAGATAGGGCAAACTAGGGAAAGCAAGTTATTTCAGTGAAGGCAGGAGATTGTGTCTCCACCAAAGGATGGCAGAAAATAGAAGATTCTGGCATCAGGCAGCATTTTTCCTGCCAAGTAAGTATGTCAAGATGTCAGCTGACAAACCAAGTTGGAAGCTGCAGAGGGACACTGAGCCCAAAGAATCAAATTCCTTCTTGTGGCAACCTAAACTTCAGAAGCATAAATATTGTCACTGCCACTGGCAAATACTGTTTACCTGAGTAAGTTTGATGAAGTACTTAGTCACTAAGAGCAACAGCAAAATAATGCTTAAAACAAGCATAAACATGCAAGTATTTGATTTCTGTACAGGACCCACAGTCTAGTTCCTAGATGTAGAGGACTTATGTTCTCACCATACTAGTAGCACACCATCAGTGTATTGTAAAATCTCCACAACTGAAAATTACCATTTTCTTTAGCTGTAAGGTACAAAGATGTGATCCAGTTGGTGGTTATGACCATTCAGCAGTAAATGATAGATTTGGCATCCTCCTAGCCTAGAAAGATGTGTTGGCTAACCCTATCCTGTTCTGGCAGGGGGATTGGACTAGATGATCTTATGAGGTCCCTTCCAGCCCCTAACATTCTGTGACTCTATGATTTTAAGAGGATTTTGACTAGGAGTGTAAGACTTCAGAAGTTACATGCAGAATGAGAAGGGAGTGGCAGCAGTGTCAGTCAACATGCAACTGAGCAAAACACTAGGAAAAAAATTATTCCTAGAATTTCTAAGGAGAACACAAAAAAGAAAAAAACAAATGAAACCACACCAAGACAGACTCATTGAGCTTATTTAAGACTTCTCCAAGTTCCCATTTATAAGTGCTCACAATCTTTCAAAAAAAAAAAAAAAAAAAGCATCACAAGGTTTATTGAAACACAAGACAGGTTTCTGGGGCATACATAATGCTAGAATTTAGGTATGAGGCTCTCCAAGATTCCTAGTCTGCTGAGTGCTCTTGATTCTTCTTGGGGATTTTAAGACACCAGAATAAGGTTTAAAGTCATCTTGGTTTTGAAACAATTAGTGCTACTCTACATCAAGCTTTCTAATTGCCTCCATTAAAATTTACCAAATACTGATCTAATTTTCTAATAGTTTCAAACAAAACCACCACACTGAACACATTCCCCTCCTGTATCCATGCTCTATGTACCTTGTTTTAAATTACTATCCCTTAGATGTTTGCATAACTGAAGCACAAGGACTGGTCGGTAAGTGGACAAACCACAGTTAAAAAAAAAAAAAAAAAATCAACAAAACAACACAAGCAGCAAGAACAGGAGAACAGTTCCTATTTAGTTCCTCAATCATATTTCTAGGGTTCATGATTGTTCCTTTACACAATCGCCTCCTTTTCCTCTCCTCTACTCACCAGAGGTGATGTATTTTATTTGTACGTCATTTCCAGTACCCATATTTGCAGTAATGCTCCCACAGTACAGGGCCTTCACTTACATGGACCTCACCTTACTTTCCATATCTTTCCCTATCTTTCCCATTCCGCTTAAGTACCTCTATTTTGCTTGCCTACCTTTCCTTCTATTTCAGCCCCATCCACCCTCTTATCAGCTCTTCTACAGATTGCACACCTCTCCTGCTGCTCCGCTGAGCAGGCAGTTGGAAGCTAACGACATGGTGCCCAGTGGTTCCTGCTGCCCTCAGACAAGCAGCACAGAGGCTGGCATAGGCAACTATCAAGCAACTGCTTCCACATAACCAAATCTTATGCTCCCAGAAGAGATCTGGTTAGCTGTGGCTCAAAAAAAATTATCAGCCTGCTCTAGTGGGAGTCTGACAAAAAGCAAGATAAGTTACTTGATCAATAATCAACAACTACTAAAGTAATTTTTGGGTGAAAATTGAATGTTATGGCTCTAGAACAAAAGAGATGGAAAAAACAGCTTCTGAAAGAATAAAGAAAGCAAGAACTCCCATCATTACAAAATACAGTATACATGATGAATTAGAAGAAAGCAAACATATACACACATTCATACTTAATTAATTTAACAGCTTATTTTAAGTGATATAATGGGCATGTTTGGAAGAGTCGGTCATTTTTGGGATTTTTTACAAATGAGAGCAATAGTGCTATCTTCTCACAACTTCTCCTTCCTTATTTTTCAAGAGTTAAAGGATAGATAGTCTGCAATGAACAAACAAGGAGAGATACACAGCCAAAAGAGAAGAGCACATTACTAAATAGGTGAGAGGGATAAAGAGAAGTTGCATCTTAGAAGTTAAGCTGCCACTCCTGAAGAAGGGCTAGGCAAATCCCACTGAAGTCTGCCAGTCCCAGCATGGACTCAAGAGCCTGCCCATAATTCTGCTTCAGCACTCAGGCTTGCAGTTCTACAGCTTAGGCAACAAGAGTGGCAGAGTTAATGAGAGCATCCCATTACCTACACTCACTCAAGCATGTCACCTGATACACTGCAGGAACCCGTATAAACCAAGAGGCTTTCAGGTCCCTTATTCTTGCCATCATCTTAGTACTCACTTGGAAAAGTTGTCCAGATTCACCTAGCTGACCACCACTTGTTTTAACAAGGTTTGAACAGTTTTGTATTTAAAAAAAAAAAAAAAAAAAATTAATTCCTTACCTTCCCCCACACCCAAGCCAGGGACATATCTCACACTTGGCAGAAACTTAGAACAGGACCATTCTCAAGTCTTCAGGTCGAAAAGTGGTAAATGTCAGCCAAGAGGGCATCATTCTCAAATGCTGTCTGTATCACACATTTCAAAATCCAGTTATTCTTACAGAAATGCTCAAGGCAGAAAACAAGAGGCTGACTCCTACAGGAAAATCAATGCTAGATCTTGTGGTTTTCCAGTCTTGCCTTTAAGTTCCAATTGTTTTCATTCCAGCACCACCTCAGACACAAGGGTCCATCCCTGCTAGACGTAATAATGTGAAGAGCAGCCAGTTTCAGCCTACAAAAAAGTGAAAGGAAATAAAAGGAAAACTTTTCTGTAATTTTAACCTGCTAAGTAGGAGAAATGGCAGGGAAGATGTACAATTCAACTGTAAGAACAGGTAGATCCACCAGAACGAAAACAAAATAAAACCAGTATCTGTCTGCTTATTGCCCTCTTCATTCTTTCCCCCTTTCTTCCTAGCAACTAAGATATCAAGAGCCCGATTACTGCAACTGCCTACACAGCGATTAAGTGTAATAGCCAAGATGTCAAGCAACACTACTGCCCATTACTTTGGCTTTCCTAAAATAGCTAACAATCTTCCCAGCAGGGTGGGGAATTTCTGAAACATGGCAACCCACTCCAAAGGCAACAAACATATGCTGAAGACAACTTACATTGTGTGAATATGTCAGTCAAACTGAGAGCCCAGATTCACTTTAGTATTACAGAGGTGAGTGGATAGGTCCCCTAATCCAGATAGTCGCTGAAAGAGGGTTATTAATTAGATTTCCAACTATGACACATACTATATATTTGCCCCTTGTTACAGGTGGAGAGGAGTATGCTGCTAATGAAATAATTTTTTTTCCTCCTCATTTTTAGTGAAATACTCTAAAGCATTTTCAGCTCCATTAGTTGAAGACGAGTGTCCCAGCTCGCAAGAGCTCCCAGCAGCAAGAGCAGCACGGGAACACCGCCACCTTCTCTGCCTGTCCTAGGTTACCCAGGCTGCCGATTATCCTTGGACGGTGTCTCGCATTGCCGCCCTGTGGTCAATCTGCAAAACAGCATCAGAGCCATAGGAAGCCATTTCCAGCTCTTGTTCCCTTTACCCCCAATTTCCTTCACCAGCCTCTCAAGGGAACTTCGGCAGGACGTGAAAGGTAGGAAGAGGAAACCAGCCTGAAGAGTTCTCCTGCTAATTCACTACCCTTTCCTGCTGAAGGTCCTGAGCTCCCATAATTACCCCCCTCCCCCACTGCTGAAAAGCCAAAGGTGAGACTCCTGGGAAAAAGGTAAAAATAACTAGAAATACATATTTTGCTATAAACAGCAACGGTTAGAGCATGAACAGCTGTGTCTTCATTTTGCACCTCTACCTTCACCATAGCTGTAGTCTTTGACTACCCTCAAGAGCCTGTGTCAATGTGCTGTTTACACACATCTGTATGCTACTGCTAACAAGTCTGGATGAAACTCACCAAGCTCATTCCACTACTTGTTACTTGCATGTTGAGTGTAGAAAGCCACACATGTGTACAAAACTCATTATTTCCACCCTACGTTCCAGTCACTTCACTGGCCCCATATCTTCCTTCTTCTAAAGCATGCCCTCTATATACTTCACACAGAGTAACACAATGCAAATTCCCCACTGCAGCTACTCTTCAAACACAGTGATACCACAGAGAAGTAATTATTTTTACTACTATTTCTTTATTTTGGGAGTGCTTTTAGGGTTCATTAGTGTTTTCCCAAGAGCCACTGGCTGAAGTCTCCTCTATTAAGGACTTCACACACATGCAATTTATAAATACAGTATTTCCAGTGCGAGTTAAATACCTGATTATACACTACCTAGAAAGCAAGACAGAGAATGGCTGCTTAGCTTCATCTTCAGAACAGAGTTACAAACTTCAGTGGAAAAATACATGCAGACCAACAGTGACAAAGTTTTCACCCTTGTCCCCCCCATGCCAAGCTCTTGGGTGTTGCATTTTGAAGACACAAAAAGAAAGCTGAAGAGGCTCTGAGGAAGTCTGCCAGAAGCAAGGGGACATGGCACCATCGGGCAGGACTCAGGAGTCATGCTCACCCTGTAACCACATTGAAGTTAGAGGAGACCAGCTGCACAAGACTCCATGGTTCACAACAGAAGCCACACACATGAAAAGAATGAGGAAGGACCCCAAACTTGAACATAGTACTAGGGAGAGCAAAAGAGTTTAAAGCAACAAAATGAATTTGAGGGATTTATTTTGCTTAAATCTATGAAAATGCCAAAGTAACTATTAAAAACAACTGTGGGTGCGGGAAACCCCACAATCACAAAATCTGACTCTGAAGAGTCATGGAAATCTACCATACTGTAGCTCCGAGGTGTGTGCTCAAGCTGCCAGGGAGCTCACAGGAGCTAAAAACAGCCCCAAAGCAAAGGAAGCCCGGTAGGAGAGGTGTTTTGTTTTTCCACAAAGCAGATGACCTGTCAGAGATGAGGAAGGATGCCATGGACACCACGAGAAGCCTCAGCACTTGTTCAAGACAAGGACCAAAGTATGCACTGGAGCACAAAGTCACCACACATGGCAGAAGAGTGAATCTCTGCCCACAGGTAGCCTCATCAGGAAGCACTAGTGTTAAAGAAGCCTTGTAATTTATTCAGAACTGGATATGATCTCTCCAGCTTCCACAGGATGAAATTACAGTGATCACACAATTGCTGATTGCTGTATTAGCTCTGTATTCTCCAGGTTTTGGCTTTGTTTGCATTATGATTCAGATTATGCACTGTTATGGGGGTCATTAGAGCAACCCCTCTGCCAGCATTCAGCAGCACCATGTTGCATATAACCACTACAGAATTTTTCCCCCAAGTGTTTTCATTACACAAGAAAGGCTTCAGTAGTAAGATAATGGAACACAAGCAAGTACCTAGATCTGGTGTACGGTCAACAGCAGCAACAACAAAAAAACTCATCTAAAGATAGACTTACTAAAATTTACAGCTACAACTGTGGTAGTTTGTTAAAAACAGCAGTACACTTGAACCAAAACACAAGTGTTTTAACAAAATCACAGAACTAAAAAGCACCTTAAGATATATCTATCAGGAAAGAATATACTAGAGTCACATTTCATAAAGGCAAAGGATGTAGATGTTATCTGGAATGCCTTGATGCTTATTAGAAGTATCTTACAGCTAAAAGCTTATTCCAAAGATCCTTTCCACTAGGCAGCACTCCACGGCATCCTTTCAGAGTAGTTAGTTTATTCATGTCTCAGTATCATGTCAGATGTGTCACACCTTCTGCCCCACACTTAGAGCATTTGTATGACATGATGCATCTCTCACTAACAGCATGTATACAAAAACCTCGCCTATGACTTATACACTGACGGGGAGGAGTGCACAGGAAAACAAAAGATTTAAATAACAAATTTTAAAAATATATAATTTAAACCCCACATGTTGACAACCCAAGTCCAAAGCAGCGTGTTTCGTCAGAGCAAATGCTGCTCTGCGAGGTGGTGCAGCAATGTCACCAGTTTTTTCTTCCCTGTTGCTACATTTCTCCACTAGAGGACTCACCTGAGAAGTCTACTACTGCTTCTGCAGTTAACGCAAGTTCATAAAAAAAAAAAAAAAGGCAGCCCTGACATGTGGATGGTACATGTAGAATGAATGGAAATGTACTAGTATATGTCGCACATGTAATACATGAAGACGTGCTCCCGTAACTACCAAAGAAAAACCGCAACGTTATTTAGCTTCCCGCTATTCTATGACAAATATACATGTTCATGTAAACAATGATTAAATGCGAGAGCAAGCGTGGTCCACACTCGGTCAGATCAGAAGGGTTACAGCTCAGCCGAAGTGCTGCCACATTCCAACACCAGCACTGCATACTAAGCTGGTAAGCAGCAGATAAAGACTATAGAAGGTACCAGAAAACGGCTAGTTACCAGCTATTATTTTCCATATTGAATCCCATCTAAACAAGGTTTGTTTTTTTTTTTTTTATTACACACAATATGCACCTCCCGCACTGATGCGGCTCTTGTAAAACAGAAAGAGTATCATAACCTCACTCACACCATGGCTTATCATCGTGCCACCAAAACCAGCGGCAACGGCTAGTAACTCTTCCCGTGGGCAAAGCCGTATCACCAGAGTTCAACTGGTGTTAGCAACGGCAGGGGAAAAAAAGAGAATGGGACTTCTCTGGTACAAAGGGGGCCGGGTCAGGCACGGGGCTGGCACCCCGCGAGAAGAAGCTCGTCGGAGTAAGTTCTTGATTTCCCCCACCAAGGTTCACAGGAAGGCCTCCCAGAGGAGAGAAGAGACCTAGTGTGGGGCTGCTGCGACCTAGCAAGGCACCCAGCGAAGCAAACTACCGCAGGTGCTGAGGTGGGGGAGGGTGAAGCACACGGCAATGGAGAGCGTTGGTGCTGCAGAGGAAGAGGAGAACGTGCTACCATCAAAGAGAGGTTAAGGAAAGGGCTAAGTTCGCTCACACCAAACAAGGCGCAGAAGAGAGGAGAAACGCATCTAAGTGTGGGATCTGCTTACCTGAGGACCAAAGGGGACGGAAGACAGAAGGGGACTGTGGCTCTCGGGGAACAACTAAGCAAACTCTCCAAAGGAACAGGGGGGTGCAAGAAAAGAGGAAGGGAAGAGATGACAGAACACATACACGGGCGCCTGAAACACACTGCGGAACTCCGCTGCCGAGCGCGGAGGGGAAAGCAGGGAGGGCAGGGCTCGCTTCAGGGAAAGGGGCCGGCCGGGCCGCCCCACGCCTCACCGGGCGCCCGGGGAGGGCTGCCGCAGGGGTACAGCACGCGGCAGCGGTGAGAGGAGGTAACGAGAGGACGCCGTGGACTGTGGTGGGGGGAGTATGTCTAGTGCCACCTGTCTCCCTCCCGTCTCCCCACCCTCACTCACTCACTCACTCACCCTCTGCATGGCTTTCAGGATCAAAGCCAGTTCATAGCGAGGCATCTTAAGAGCTGTCTGTGGCGGGAGGAGCGGGGATGCGGCGGAGCAGAGGGTGGGGAGGAGGGGGCGGTTGTGATGCCGGAGATGGGGGGACCGGCGGCGGAAGGCGCGTCCCCGACGACAAGCGGTGCTGGCGGCAGTTCCTACCCGCGCGGCTTCTAAGCTGCACAGACGCCCGAGCGGGCGGCGCGGCTTAAAGGGCGCCAGCAGCTGCGCAGGCTCCGCCGCGCCGCCCCTTGCCCGCGCCAAGCACCGCCTCCGCCGCGCACACGCCCGCCTGCCGGGGGGTCGTTGCCGGTCGCCCGTGGGGTACCCTGCCGCCCCGGTCCGGGGGGAGTGTGGGGGGCAGGACGGGGAACACTAGCCGCCCGAAAGGGGGACCAAGCCGAGCGGGCCGGGCCGGGCCGCGGCGCGGGCTCCACCTCTCCCCTGCGGCGGCTCGGGGCCTGCGCCCGCCTTCCTCCTTCCCGCCGCAGCGGCGGCGGCGGCTGTGGCTGCTGCAGGGAGTGGAAATTTCCACTGTGTCCGCCCCCTCGCTCCCCCCCCTCCGCGCACGCACGCACCCGAGACCGCACATTGGGGAGGGGGGGAAGGACAGTGCCGGTGGCATAAGGGGGCCTCTGCGCCTGGCTCGCAGGCGTCGGCAGCCATAGCCGCGGGCCTGCGGCCGTCGTCCATGCGCACCTGGGTGGGTTGGCACCCGAGAGGATAGCACAGAGAGACGGAAGGGCCCCTGTGCCAGAAAGCCAGGGAAGGCTGCTATCGTGGGATGGGGCCTCCCATATAGGGCATGCCTAGCTCTTCCAGAACCTTCTGCAACCTTCCATGTCCCCGCGCTTCAGGGCCCATCGGTCCTTTTGGCCCCCTGACGGAGGTGTAAGTGTGTGTGACCTGCACACAGTAGCTTAAGTGTAGGGACCCAAGAGGTAGTGGTTCAAGGTGAAACTGCAGGGCTAGAAGATGGCTGGCTTTGGTGCCTAGGTGCTCCAGGTGAGGAAGCTTCTGGGTAAATGCTCCCTTGGCATCGCACTCACACACGGCCATCAAGGTCAGCGCACATGTGATACTGGTGTCTGGCCGTGGCTATGCCAGAAGCCTACAACCACCTACATCCACCAAAGAGTGGCATTTGGAGAACCTGGTGGCATATCAGTTTTGTCTCGAGGTATTTCTTCCTCCATCCTTTGAGGGTGTTGGCTTACATCTGCATGTACCCCAGTGTCCAACAAAGGAAAGTTATCTCATGCTGAGTATTTGCCTAAGGTTTTGAAGCCCTCATCACTTGGCCCTGTCTGCTCTCAGACAACAGGAGAGACAGGATGAGATACCAAAGCCACCATGCTGTGTGTCAAGGGGAAGGGGAAGCAGGGAAGAGGGCAGATTAAAAAAGATTTAAAAACTTCAAGATTAAAAAACTTCAGTGAAATACCTTATCTATTAAATACCAATGCAAGCCCATCAAGAGAGGCCTCAACCATGCCCTCCCACACCAACAATCGCTGTTGCTTTCCATTGCTTTGCTTGCACAGGAGTGATCCCAGGGTTGGTGAAATGAATCTCAGGTGCAGATATTGCTAACTGGAAACATTCCCAGCACTTCCCATGATGACTTGTGGCACAGCCAGTACAGATAGTGCTGTGAGCTTTCCTTGTTGTAAGCAGCTGTGATTTCTAGGTAGTTTCCTATAGGTACTGTGCCCTACAGACACAGGAAAGGCAGTGTGGATGCTAGGAGTTGATTTGTGTATGATGACCAGTTATCAGCTGTTCAAGACAAATTGCCTATGCAGAGGTGTTTGCACATATTCCCAAACTCCCGCCCCCAAGTGCTTGGGCAGTAATTGCCAGGCAACTGACAGGTGTCATTTTCTGCCTGTTGATGCTTACCGCATAACAACCCCTCCCTGGATTCCTTTGTTTGGGGTTTTTTTGTTTTGGTTTTTCATATGCTATTGCCTGGCCTGAGCTTCTTCCTTGTTCTAAACAGGTGCCTGATCAGATCCAGAGGAAGTCCAGATAGTTTTTTTAAGTGTTGGTCCCCAATGGAGGTCACAGTGCCCCGATATCCTTGCAATATGTACATGATTGGACAGCTGTCTCCACCCTCCATCCGGTGTACCCTGCCAGTGGTGGCACAGTGATGTGAGCCACGCTGTTCTCTTCCCACAATTTGAAACCCCTATACCCTGCTGCTCTACCAGTGCTCTACCTGCTTGAAACACTTCTGCACGAAAAAAAGGAAACACAACCAATCCCACTTCCTAAAGTCTGTCTCTCTCACACACAGAACTTTATGCAAATCCCAAGTCTATATACTGAAATATCTAGTGCTGCTTTCAAATGCCAATATTTGATTCTCAGTTGGATGTACATTTATATTCACCATTCATAGTAACCATGTTCCAAATGCAAGCTCTGAAAACATGCATCTGCATGTGGCCAACAAACCTCTCTTGGTCTTTTTTATGAATCCTATCTACACCCATGCTTCAACACTGTCTCAAGACCCCACAAATGTAATGCTGAGCCTGAGTCCACTTACATCTGTGCCTAGGATTTGCTCACGCATGCAGAAACACTTGTGCATGAGATTTGATCAGCACGCTCCCAGACAGGCATTCCTATATATATATATATTCACGGAATGAGATCCATGTGCCTGAGCGTCCCTCATGCATATTAGTAATGCTGGTAAGAGTGACCATATCTGAGTCTGAATCCTGAACATTTGTGACTTATGCATCATGCCTACATAGAGCTATGTACATTTGCTCATGGACTGACCACTGTGTACATCTGCAGTATCCTGTACCTTTAGGGGAGTTCCTAGTGCTTTCTGGCTTTCTCTCTATTGACGTAATATGTCTACCAGGTATGAGCTACCTTGAATCTCACAAGTTTGTTCTTTCCTCAGAGTGCTAACCACCAGTATAAAAAGATCACAGGAACCTCTCATTTAATATTTAAAAGCACACGGTTCTTCAGAAGGGTCTGAAGAATATGTAGTGCCCATGCCCCAAATATTCAGTAATGAAATATAAACTCCCCTAATACTGATTTTTTTTTTTTTTAGTAACATATTTAAGCTTTTGACTTTTGAGAGGCTCAAATCGTGGCTGTTTTCATGCTGGGTGTTGAGCATGCTACAAAGGCAAACTGTCTTCTCTGCATCTTAGTGTCTTTTACATTCATCTGTATGCCAGAGAGCAGCACAGACACAACTAATGTAAAACCACTCTTTCTGGTAAATCATAAGATAAAAATATGTTCTCATGCATTCTACATGCATATGTAAATATAGACCCTATTCTGTGAAAAACCTTTTGGAAATGTTTTAGAGAATTAAAAAATGTCATGCAATATCTCATAGATTCCTGACAAAGAAGGTAGTCTAGCCCCCAGGATTAAAGGGAAAATGAAAAAAAAAAATCAGCTGCACTTTTAAAACCTAAAACTTACAATTAATAGCCTCGCAAAGCACTATATTGCATTCCAGTAATCTCTTTCTTATGGTGGCATACACCTAGTTTTGAAACAAGTACTCTGTGCACCACACAAAAGCTAATTCTCTCCTCTTAGTAAAAGATTTAATTTCTAGCTGTGATACATTGCACAATATCAAACTAAAATCAAATTTTATCACAGGTTCAGGACTACTGTCTTGAACTTCAAATCAGGACAGGCTTTCAGAGTGTTAGCAGAAAATAGGAATTCCTTGTAGAAAGAGAATTACACTGCCAAGTGCTTGTGCTGGTGTTTGTCTATAGACTATAGACAGGGCTATAGATAGCTTGAGATACATGCCTGTTCTCCCAAGTATTTACTCATCTTCTCAGTAAGGTTTGTAGCTGAGCACTATACATTTGAGGTAACAGCAGATTACCTCTGGGAGTAGTACAAAGCCTGCATGGGAATACGTCCATGTAGTCATGGCAGTGATTGTGATAGAGACATACTCAAAAGAGGTGACAGGTGGAGCTGGGTCAAAACAGTGGAATTTCAGAAGCCTTCTGGCCCCAAGGGAGTGGATGAGTGAGCAAAGCTGAAGTGAAGTGTTAATAGATGGGACTATTGTATGCCTGTATACAGGGCTTCTGAAGTGTCTCACTGATGAGGTGCTTAGACACATGGGCAGTGTTGCCTCTGCAGAAAGGACTGAAAAGGAACAGAACTGAGAAATGAAGTAGGACCATCAGGGTAAATTATGGACCAAAGAGACCAAAACAGGAATAAGTAGGAAGGAATGTGAAGATTATGATGTGCTGCTGCTCTCAAAGTGGGACTAGGATCTAATGCAAGGATGTAAAAGAGAAGGTAAGAGGAATGGGAGAAGTAAGAATGCATGGAAAAAGACTAGGATGGAGAAAAGAAGAGTAGGACAGGAAAAGATTGGGCCATAGGAGGCACAAAGGGCTGTGCTTGAAGAAAACAGGAATCATGTATTTCAGACCTAATAAAACCATTGATTGCTGGATTCCTTACCTCTACTCACTCCCCACCACCAGTCCTCTTCTGTTACCAAATACCTGTGAATCCCCAAACAAAATAAATTTGTCTAATATTCCTTCTGTCCAGGCACAGATGACAGCCTCACCACCCTTGTCAAGTTCAGTTAGCTCAGAGTGGCAGGGAGCTCTGTGGTAAAGGCTTCAGCCCTAATGACACTTACAGCAATGATAGAAAGGGGTTTGATTTTTTTTTTTTTTACTGTTTGGTTTTTTTTGAAGCTAGATAATTGCACATATAAAATCTGTTTTAAATGAGGACTAAGTTGCAAAACCAATAGTACCTAATGAGGAGTGTTATCTTCTCCTTCCTCTCCTTTGCATATGCATATCCAAAGTATATAATTGCATAGTTTTCTTTCCATGGGATCACTATCACATTTATTTTTCAGGGTGGAACTGCTCTGGAGCTGTGTCAGGACTGCACAGTGGAGAAGGGTACTGTCTACAGGAGCTTTTCCATCTTTGTTTCAGCAAATGGAAGATGTGGAGAAAATGACAGTACACAATCATATGACAAAGGATGAGGTCTTGGTTAAAACAGCTGAGCTAAGCCTTAGGAATGGACTCCATCCTTCCTTTTCCACACAGTTCTTGGGTGATGCTGGATAAGTCAGTTAAACCACACTTCTTGCAGGTGGCCACAAATTTTGTGTTCCTCATTGCTGGGTATCTGAATTGGTATTTTGTGGTTTAATTTGCAGAAGTGCTGCATGATCCCAGATGAAACTAAATTCAATTGGTGTTAAACATATAAAGAGCTCCATATGAAGAACCTTGCAAATTCCTGAAATACTCACTTGAAATAGTAACTGTTTCAAACCAATTAACCAGAATCTGCTGAACCTTAAGCTACAAATAATTCTAATCCAAGCCCAAGAGCATTGCATTCAAGAAGTAACAAAATGTAGTTATTGCTGATGATTCTTTTCTGTGAAAACAGGAGGAAGAGGTATCTTTCTGCTCTTTAGCCTGATACCCCAGAAAGTGTCCTATGCCCCACAAAAACCCAAATCCAAGATGGGGCAATAGTGTTGCGGTGACTCTCTCACAGAGACCCTCCATTGCTTCTTTGCATATGTGTTAATGGTTCTGCCAGATAGGATGATGAGCAAGTCAAATACAACTACGTAGTGGTGGGAGTGACAGAGGCAGGGGTCACAGGTTCTGACAGGATCCAGTTCTGGCAGGCAAAGGCACTGTGGCACACTGGAAATTAATGTATGATTGGGAAGGTGGAGTCACCAAGAGAGTTTGGGTGAATTTTCAAGAACTGTTGAGTGCCAGTGAGCCTAGGGAAAAAATGTGGGAGGAGAGGGCTCAACCATGTAAGACTTTAAACTAGGAGGTAGTCAATGATACAAGTTCATTGGTTTCCATGTCCCAGCTTACAGGCAGGAACTTATTTAAGTCTCAGTTAAGTGGCTGATTAGCCCTCCAATGTGAGTATACACTACAGCAAACTAAGGATAAGTAAAAGCATAAAAACAGCCTGTAAAAATAGAATCAGAAAGGATAAGGAAAAAAAAAAAGTCATTAGCAAAGGAAAGAGATGATAGTAACAAAGCACTTTGTGCATTAGAAGTTAGTAGAAGACAATGGCAAAAATAGTATCTACCCTTCAACAAGGGTGGAAAGCTAGTAAGAGGTGATGCAGAAGAAGCCAAAGTGATTTTCCCCTCACTCCTCTGCAGAAAGAATTACGTATGGTCAGTTGACTAACTATTCATGTCTAAGGCTAAATAACAGAAAGAATAGAATAGAGTGATGCAGTAAGTCAGTTATTTGCCAGTCAATCAGACCTGACAGAAACCAACTGATATCATGTGGGAAACTGTCTGAAACAATCCTGGAGCCATGAGGAATCCTTTCCAACAGCACCTGGGAAACAGAAGAGCGGTGACAAGTGATTGCAGGAACTGGTTTTAGAAAAGCAGAAAAGCAGCTTGAGGAAGTAGTTGGAGAAAACAGCATAACGTGACTTGCTGGAAATATACTGAAACAAATAATTAAACAAAGTTTTCTTTTGTGTATGAGAAATAATGAAATGATAAGTAGAGGCCAAGAAAGATTTGCCAGGAACAAATCATGCCAAACCAAGCTAATTTCCTTCTCTGACAAGTAGCGGGACAATAGCTATTACATATCTTGATTTGAACAAAGCTCTCAACACAGTCTTTTGTGATTTCTTGTAAGTGAGCTAAAACAAAACTATTGTAAGGTGGACTCTTAGCTGCTTAAAAAAAAAAAAATACTAGAAGAGGAATTATCATTGGTTCATTGCTGAAGAGCTATGGAAAGCAGTGCACCTCCTGGGACTCATACCCCTCACTATTTTCATTTTGTTTTGGAAAATGGTATATTAAGTATGACTACCAAAGTTGTAGATAAAGTTCACCAAGCACCTTGGCAGGATTAGCATCTTGATCAGTTGAAGAAGTTGTCTGAAAAGAGTAGGATTTGGTGCAGTAAGAACAGTTGTTAAACTACTACACTTGGGTAAGAATAAACCTCCAAATGGAGAGTAGCCAGAAAGACAAAAGACCTGCAAAAAAGTGCTGTGGTTGATTTTGGAGGAGCAATGTCATACTGGTGTGGAAAAGCAAGTGTTGTACTAAAATGTGTAAACTGGCTAAGTGAGATAATGTGAAATTATTTTCCCCCTCCTCTCCAGCACTGGTGAGGTCTAAGACTGGAAAATGCATTGATACACTTCGGTCACTGAACTCAAAGGAGGATTGTGCAATTAGGGAAGCTCATGAGAGCAACAGAAAGTACTAAGAGTCTTTAAAAACTGACACTGGAGGAAAATTTCAAAGAACTGAATTCATTTAGAGGAAAAAGGACTGAGAAGAAACATAACAGTCTACAAACATGTAAAAGAGTCTAAATGGAAGGCAATAGGTAACTCTCAATGCTTAGCAGGGAGCTTAAATAGTATCTAGAGTTACAGTTTCTGCTATATATAAGGGAAAATTTCTTGGCTTGGAGGCTAAGAAGGCCCTGGTGCCAGTGGAGGTCATTGAGTCTTTAGCACTGATGGCTTTAGACACAGCTTTAAAAGGTATAATTGAGATATTGTTGAGTGTGTTTGAGAAAGGGGATACTAGACCAAAGACAACAGCTTGTGAGCCAAGTATACTTAATAACTTGCTTACACATCTTTAAAAGGCATCTATAGCATCTGGAGCTGGGTTTCATGGCATCATGAGAGTGTCATTGTTGAATGAACTGTCGCTCAGCTCCCAGTAAGTTGTTTCCAGCACTTGTAACCTCAAAACAGGGATAAAGAAACCAGATCTAATATGCAAACTTTGAAGTTTTTGACCCCTAAGCTTTGAGGTCTCTTCCTACCTCCTGCATTTGTAAATAGGCAAAGGCTGTGCCAGAATGACCAAATCATTGCTGCAGTGGTTTTCTGTTGCAGGTGAAAAACAAATGCTAAGCCTTCATTGTAATGACAGGACGAGGAGTAATGGGTTTAAGCTGGAGGAGGAGAGATTCAAACTACATGTTAGGAAAGGGATTTTTACAGTGAGGGTGGTGAGACACTGGAACAGGTTGCCCAGGGATGCTGTGGATGCTCCTTCCCTGAAGGTGTTCAAGGTCAGGTTGGATGAGGCCTTGAGCAACCTGTTCTAGTGGGAGGTGTCACTGCCTATGGCAAGGGGTTGGAACTGAATGATCTTTGAGGTCCCTTCAAACCTAAACTATTCTATGACTCATTGGTAACTTAGAAAATAAATAAATAAATCTCTAGTTCTGTCATGCATTGCTGGAAAAAGGAGCTTGAAATCCCATCACCTGGGAGACAACCAAGTACTAGCATTTCTCCTTTATGAGAGGACTGAAAGGTTTTGTCATGAACCTGAAAAGATCGGATTTGTTGCATTGCTTTGCCAACATTTGGGAGGCAACAGTCATTTTCTTTGTCCTAGAGGCATGCTGTTCTGAATAGCCAAGCCAAGAAAATAGTGTGAGAAGCAGTAAAGGTACAAAAAGAGGAAATTACATACATCAACCTCCAAAAAATATGTGTGACATGAGTGGGAGTAAAATTCAGGTCTTTCTGGTGTTCACACCAGTAACATCTATCTTCCTGCACTGCTGTCATACTGTAACAGAATTGGTTTTGTCATTTGTGCGAAGGCTGCATTTTATGGTAGCAATGACCATAGACTGTGTATATTGCTAAAGCATCTTTTGAGTGCTATGAAAGTAATAATGTGCTTCTATGCAACTAAAATGATGCCTTCTATGTGCATAATGCTTCTCCCTAGATTTACAGCTGTTTACCATGTACTCTATGAGGGTATTTGTTGGTAATAGTGTTGTGAAAATACAATAACATGAACAAGAAAAATCTAAGCTAATCTAATTGTTTAATCTACTTTAAACCTACCTTTTCTCAGAGAAATCTCTAACCTAAATTAAGTCAAAGAAGTGATGAGGTTTGATCCCATCACTCTTATAAATCACACATGCAAAACCCATGCTATTATGTTGCTATTAATAGTGCTGACATGTATATGTCTGTTCATAATCTTGTAAATATATGAGAAAACAAAAAAATAAAGAAGAAAACACAATTCTCCCTTGTTTCAGTAGAGTCCACCTGTCCCCTGCTTCCCTGGGGAAGCCCTGCATCATGGCTTCAGCTTATTATTTTCTCAAGCTCTAGTTTGTTAAAGCAACGAATCTTCAGCCAGACTTTGTCTCTGCCTCTCTTACAGAGACAATAAATTCTGTGCCAGGTTACCAAGTTTCCCTGAATATTTATTCTTTTTCCATTCATAAAACATGTCTGGCCAGCAAACACATATTTCATACATTTCTTCAGAATTTTCAGATATCAGACAGTCTGACTGAAATTGCGACTTTGAGCATGGTTGATAGATGTTTGACTGTCATTGACTCACCTATTGTACATCTGCCAGTCACCATTATGCTTCATGTATGGCAAGGCCAATGCTTCCAAAAAGCATGAGAGCTATTGTGCATATATTGTACAACTGATTATCACCTGTGCAGGACTTCTGATGCTACAGAAATGGATTTACTGTGCTTTCATGGACCAAATATAGAGAAAATCCAATAATTTCAAAAGCCTCAGATTCAGTGCACATGCTGTATCCAGGACATGCACAAGTATTTTTGTTGAGAAATATCCAAGCAAAAAAAATAGTTTCTGTAGGTCTCTGTGGAAATATTAGAATCATAGAATCATAGAATGGTAAGGTTGGAAGGGACCTCAAGGATCATCTAGTTCCAACCCCTTGCCNACTCAATAAATGATAGCTAAGGCTAAAGCCTAACTTACACTATGCCTTTTCAAAGGTGCAGGGGAAAGAGTAGGTGAGAATATTAGAGATGAGAGAGGAATATTTGGGAGAAATGGTCAGTTGATACCATGTTTAGCAGGTGAGAAAGCAAATCTACCCCTCTCTGAGCTGCCTGGTTTGCAAGTAAGCTATCTGTGACATACTTTACTCCCATCTGAGAAGTGTTACATATCCCACATCATTCATTCCACTGGATTAAGGAATTCTTTCTTGGCATGACAAGAAGACTATTTGTTGTCAGGCACCTTCTCTGTTTCCCTGTTATGCTGCCAGCTAGAGAAAGATTGTTGTGATCAACAAAAGGCCTTGCTATTAGTCTTGGTTTCTTTACTACGGAGCAACAATTTATAATTATCGATAATAAGCAGGATCCCATATTTTCCCCAGTATTAACTTCAGTGAAGAGACCTCACTGGAGTCATACAACAGGGGAATGTAGTCTTAGCAGTATTATATTAAGAAAGCTGCTGAGTGCAACACGAGTAGTTTCAATCAGAGAATTTTAAGTCTTTCAGATAATACAACTATTCATGCACGTGGAGCCTGCAGCAGATGCCTATACTGTTACAACTGGAAGCTTCACATTCAGCTTTTACAGATGACTAATGCAGTTGTTACTCAATTTCTGTGATTAACATTTGTGGGGACGTACAGCCCTCTGCAAAGGTCATGCTGCTTACAGGTGTTTAATGTTACTGATATCATCTACCTGGGAAATGAGATCACCTGGCAATTATGTAGGATTTAAGAATTTAGTAGTAACAGTTTCCTAAATCTATTATGAAATTTCTGGTAATTTCTATTTCTGTCTGGATGAGAATTCAGTAGCAAAATGCCTTTTTTTGTAGCTCTTCAAAACCCCACACAACAACAAGACTTCCAAATTGAAAGTAAAAGCTAGAACATATATCTGAACTCCTCCAAGATCTGGAAGATTTGAGTGTGTCATGGTTTAAGGGGTTCCAGGTTATCCCAGACTCCCTAAAAAGCTATAGAGACCGAGATCCATCCCAGGGGATGAACTGGTCACCCTGGATATTGTATTTTGTTATTCAATCCCATATATCCTGTAAACACTTTAAAAGTAAGCAGCAGGGTTGATTCTTTCTCTTTTCTCCCTTTTCCTTTCAATTCTCTGGAGGGATCCTTATCTGGTAACTATGTAGGAGTACTCTGTAGGCCATGGCCGCAAGGCAGTGGGCCACAGTGAATCTGGCCCGTTTGGGGCCTAATCGGGAGACAGTGGGGGATGGGACAAAATGAGCACTGGGGTTTGGTAGTTTAAGTTTGCTTGGGGAGAAGATTTTGGGGGAA
>WBNM01020315.1:3930-18150 GCA_013399055.1 Ramphastos sulfuratus
ACTGTGCCTTTTTATTTTATTTTATTTTATTTTATTTTCCCCTCCCCACATTTTAAATGATTAATAAGACAATTTGGTCCTTAGCTTCTGCAGCCAGGCAAGTGTGCTGACAAAGCACTGCGATGCCTCTTCCAGGTCACCCGGCAGCAGGCCATCTCTTTATGAAAACATAGAAATTGGAGGGACTTATTTGAGGAATTTGGAGACTGAGACGCAGGAATTTCGCCCTTCAGACCCTGGCAACTGCATGTCTGCAGTGGTCTGTGCTGCAGCCACTGCCATGGAAAGGAATAAGCTGCTCAGCAGCAACCTGCGAGCTCTGAAAAACAGATTGGATTTTCTATTTTCCCCACACACACTCCTGCTTTTGTTATGTTTCTTTT
Organism: Ramphastos sulfuratus; assembly: GCA_013399055.1. Taxonomy (NCBI): domain Eukaryota; kingdom Metazoa; phylum Chordata; class Aves; order Piciformes; family Ramphastidae; genus Ramphastos; species Ramphastos sulfuratus. The sequence goes on from WBNM01020315.1 coordinate 4,314, forward strand.
ACATAGGCAGCTGCTGCCCTTTGCCTGCTTTCTGTGGTGCTGGTCTCAGGATGCAGTGGCAGAGCACAGGTGTGTGAACAGCCTCCGCGGCCACACGCAGGGGATCCCCACTCCTGCTCGCCCTCCTGTCCTCATCCCGGTGTCCTAAGTGCCTGTTGCAGGGGGGAGAAGGGAATTAAGGCCAGGTGGGGTCTGTTTGCTTAAACCATCCCTCCCATGCCTGTCCCTGATGCAGCTGGAGGCAGAAAGAGCCCTCGTGTGCTCCCAGGGTTTGCTGCAGGAGGGAGGACTCGCCACAGAGATGCTGGTGCAGTGGTTGGCCAGGGGTGTTTAGGCTGGCAAGGGACCTTTGTCAGAAGAGTTGGAAATGAGTGAGGCACTGGAGAACAGCACTGAGCAGGGAACAATCCTGCACTGGCCTCTAGCTGATGGCTCAGTGGCTTGCTTGGCTTTCTCCCATAACAGCAGGTAGTGTCTGCCCTCCTGCCCCATCAATTAGAAACCACCACTTCAGCAGCTGCTTTTCACACCACTGCTAGCAGACTCCTCCTTAGCACTGGGGCTTCAGGAAGCCAATGCCAGGCCAACTTATGCAATATAGAATTCCAGAATCCCAGCATAATGGGGGTTGGAAGAGACCTCTGGAGATCATCCAGTCCAATCCCCAGGCTAAGGCATGGTCACCCACAGCAGCTTGCCCAGGATCACAATGTTCAGCTGGGGTTGGATTCTCTCCAGAGAAGGAGACTCCACAACCTCTCTGGGTAGCCTGCTGCAAGCCTCCAACACCCTCACTCCAAAGGAAATTCTTCTCCTGTTCAGATGGAGCATCCTGGGTTCCAGTTTGCCCCTTGTCCTGTCACTGGGCACCACTGACAAGACTCTGGCCCTATCCTTTGCCCCCCACGCTTTAGCTCTTGCTGAGCATTGATCAGATCCCCTCTGGGGCTGCTCTTCTCCAGCCTCAACAGCTCCAGGGCTCCCAGCCTTTCCTCTTCACAGAGATGCTCCAGGACCCTCAGCATCTTTCTAGACTCTGTTGGACTATTTTCCAAAATTCCCTGTCTCTCCTGGACTGGAAAGCCCAAAACAAGGTCCAATACTCCTGATGTGCCCTCACTAGGGCAGAGAGGAGGGAAGGAGAACCCCTTGTGACCTGCTGGCCCTGCTCTTCTTAACATGCCAAACACATTTAGAACATTTTAAAAGCAGAGCATGGAGTCTCCTCCAGAGCCATGGCAAACCTTTTATTACACCTCCTGTTACCATCCATANTTCCCCCACCCCCCCCACCCCCCAAAAAAAAAAACAACCCAGAGGGTGGGTAAAGCCTGAGGCTTGAATCGAATGCATCAGCTTGGATTCCTGCACGGCTGCTGGTGACTGCGAGGCTCCTGGTTCCTCCCAGCTCAGACTCCCCTGCGAGCAGCACCGATCTCAGTGCGTTTATGGGATGGCTAAAAATGAGACAGTTTCCAACCTCCCCCCCACCCCTTGCTCTATATGAGCTGGGGCCAAACCCCTTCTTTCCCTCCTGGAGCAGCCCCACAGCATCCCCTCCACCAAGTGCTGTGGCTCGGCAGCCAGCGGAGCTGCCTCTCCATCCATGTCAGAAACCTGAACTCCCCCACTTCTCCTTGGGAGAGGGAGGTTGGTTCCTGAACTATCTCCAGCCTCTTGTTATCTTGCTTTCCTTGTCAGCCAGTGAACTGTGAAGCAGCAGTGGAGAGAAAAATGAACTCTGACCTCATTTCCCTTCCCCCCCCCCCCCCTCTTACAATTAGCCAGAACTGTGCCTTTTTANAGGCCAGGTGGGGTCTGTTTGCTTAAACCATCCCTCCCATGCCTGTCCCTGATGCAGCTGGAGGCAGAAAGAGCCCTCGTGTGCTCCCAGGGTTTGCTGCAGGAGGGAGGACTCGCCACAGAGATGCTGGTGCAGTGGTTGGCCAGGGGTGTTTAGGCTGGCAAGGGACCTTTGTCAGAAGAGTTGGAAATGAGTGAGGCACTGGAGAACAGCACTGAGCAGGGAACAATCCTGCACTGGCCTCTAGCTGATGGCTCAGTGGCTTGCTTGGCTTTCTCCCATAACAGCAGGTAGTGTCTGCCCTCCTGCTCCATCAATTAGAAACCACCACTTCAGCAGCTGCTTTTCACACCACTGCTAGCAGACTCCTCCTTAGCACTGGGGATTCAGGAAGCCAATGCCAGGCCAACTTATGCAATATAGAATTCCAGAATCCCAGCATAATGGGGGTTGGAAGAGACCTCTGGAGATCATCCAGTCCAATCCCCAGGCTAAGGCATGGTCACCCACAGCAGCTTGCCCAGGATCACAATGTTCAGCTGGGGTTGGATTCTCTCCAGAGAAGGAGACTCCACAACCTCTCTGGGTAGCCTGCTGCAGGCCTCCAACACCCTCACTCCAAAGGAAATTCTTCTCCTGTTCAGATGGAGCATCCTGGGTTCCAGTTTGCCCCTTGTCCTGTCACTGGGCACCACTGACAAGACTCTGGCCCTATCCTTTGCCCCCCACGCTTTAGCTCTTGCTGAGCATTGATCAGATCCCCTCTGGGGCTGCTCTGCTCCAGCTTCAACAGCTCCAGGGCTCCCAGCCTTTCCTCTTCACAGAGATGCTCCAGGACCCTCAGCATCTTTCTAGACTCTGTTGGACTATTTTCCAAATTTCCCTGTCTCTCCTGGACTGGAAAGCCCAAAACAAGGTCCAGTACTCCTGATGTGCCCTCACTAGGGCAGAGAGGAGGGAAGGAGAACCCCTTGTGACCTGCTGGCCCTGCTCTTCTTAACATGCCAAACACATTTAGAACATTTTAAAAGCAGAGCATGGAGTCTCCTCCAGAGCCATGGCAAACCTTTTATTACACCTCCTGTTACCATCCATATGGTTAATTGTACTTCAGGGCTGCAGCACTTGTCTAAAAAAGAGGAATATTCTGGGATCAAGATTTGTAGTGTCCCCTAAAGATGATCTGCCCCATAGGCTTCTGCTGGCCTTGGTTTCATGCAGCCCTGATCTCTACGTGGCAGGGTCTGTGCCAGCCCCCACAGCCTCTCTCTCAGCCTTTCTGCCCCTGCTGTTCCACCAGCTCCAAGGTAGAGCATTTCCCTGCCCTTTCCAGGAGGCCTCTTTCAATCTTTCTCAGAAGAGCCCTTATCTGTCCAGATGTTCACGAGGGGGAGGACTCCAAGAGGAGCTTTCTTCATTACCTCCAACAAACTCCCTCCTTTCTCCAGCGGATGCTTCCCACCCCTCCCACTGTGCAGCTGGGACAGGCAGAAGATGATGTCAAAATTTACAGGGTTGGGAGATGCAGCCCTTGGTGTGGCCACGGAAAGAAAGAGCAATTGCTGCCCCTGGACAAGCACTCTGAAGTGCCAGAGATGCCTCCCTAATTCATGTATGCCACTCAATAATTAAAAGCTCCCATACAATTGTTTAGCAAACGCTGGGTTTCAGTCATTGCTATGAATTTTTTACTGTGGTACCTCCCAGGAGCAAGCCCAACCAGGCTTCAGTCATGCTATGCAATCTGCAAGCAGCCAGAGAGGCTGAATTCCTTTCCCTAGGATTTGACCGACCAAATAAACAAGGCAGACAAAGGAGAGGAGGGGAAACAGAAGCTCAAGGGAGGTGAAGTGAGTTGTCCAAGGTCATGCAGCAGGTCAGTGCCAAAGCTGGGAGCAGAACCCACGCTGCCAGCTCCTGCTCTCATGCCCTATCTCTCTGGGGAAGACTGGGCCAAAATAATTTATGAGACAAAGAACTTCTCTCACATTCCTCCTGGCACCATGAAGTTCTTTGGCTTGTGCAAATAAAGCACAGACAGATAAAGAGGCAAGTGGGCATTAGTTGTGTTTTGATTTGGTAGGTCTCTGTTTCTTCATAGAATCATAGAATGGTAAGGTTGGAAGGGACCTCAAAGATCATCCACTTCCAACCCCCTGCCATAGGCAGGGACACCTCCCACTAGCACAGGTCACTCAAGGCCTCCTCCAACCTGGCCTTGAACACCTCCAGGGAGGGAGCAGCCACAACCTCCCTGGGCAACCTGTGCCAGTGTCTCACCACCCTCACTGCAAACAACTTCCTCCTAACATCCAGTCTCAATCTCCCCTCTGCCAGTTCAAACCCATTGCCCCTTGTCCTGGCATTCCCAGACCTTGTCAATTGTCCCTCCCCAGCCTTCCTGTAGCCCCCTTCAGATCCTGGAAGGCTACTCTAAGGTCTCCTGGAAGTCTTCTCTTCTCCAGGCTGCACAGCCCCAACTCTCTCAGCCTGTCCTCAGAGCAGAGCTGCTGCAGCCCTCTGAGCATCTTTGTGGCCTCCTCTGGACTGGCTCCAACAGTTCCATGTCCTTCCTGTGCTGGGGGCTCCAGAACTGCACACAGGACTCCAGGTGGGGTCTGAGGAGAGCAGAGTAAAGGGGCAGAATCCCCTCCCTTGCCCTGCTGGCCATGCTTCTTCACATTAGTAACGTCAGAAAAAATCCTTGACCAGCTGAACTAAGGCATTGCCTGGGTAGAAGTGCCAGAGTCAAGGAAGAGCATTGCTTGGGGTCACTGATCTGCAGATCTGGGGGGTGAGTTTCAAGGTTGGATGGTATCTACTGGGAGAAAGGTGCTCATCTGCAGCCCCTAAACCATCATGGCTTGGAGATGAGGTCCTCTCCTGCTGCACAGCAGCACTGAGACTGTGCTGAAAGCACAAAGGTGCCGAGCAGCTGCAGGGGGAGAAGGAGCAGAGAATTGAGATGAAGCAAGGAAGCATCCATGCTCCACTGATTTCCCTTTGCTGGGAAGGTGAAGAAGCTGCTGAGGCACCAATGAGGCATAACATCAAACATAACGTCACGGGCACTGGGCAGCAGGGCCAGCAAGGAAGTGAACTCAGCCTAATCCTCATTGAACAGCTGATTGCATCAGGAAAAATTCATGCTTTAGTGAATCTGTCACTCTCAGCAGTTTCACTTCAGTAAAGAGCTGAGATGTCAGTGGCTGAGCAGGGCCATGAGTTACCTGTTCACAGCCCCATGGCCGAGTGACACCCCCGTGACTCCAGCTATGCCATGCGTGGGCACCCAAGGGTGCACACAGCCCCACTAGGGCATGATGCTGGCACAGCTTCACTCGCTGCCATGCAAGAAGAAGGGCAGGCCCATAGCTCAAGGGCTCTAGTGTGATTCAAGGTGCAGTAGGACTTCATGGTGACCCACCTGCCATGCCAATAAATCCAGAGCCAGTGCTCTACCCACCAGCTTCTTGTGTGATTTGGGGCAAGTCAGTCAGGCTTCAGCTTTTAACCAGTCCTCAGGAGACCATGGAGATACACAAGCAGAAAAGGGAGGCTCTGCAGTACTGTGGAGCTGAGGGAAGGATGTGACATAAGCCCAAAGGCTGTGAGTCATGCACAAATACACCTTCACCCATCCCCAGATGGGGGCAAGGGCCCTGCTCATTCACCCACTTTCAAATGCCAAGGAACATCCCTTCACAGGATGCAAAAGCCACTCACATGCAACCTGAGGTGATGTTTAACAGGGGCACAGAGCACTGGCACAGGATCTCCAAGGAGGTTGTGGAGTCTCCTGCTCTGGAGACTTTCAGGGCCCATCTGGATGTGTTCCTGTGTGACCTGAGCTAGATTGTCTGGTCCTGCTGTGGTAGGGGGATTGGACTGGATGATCTCTTTGTGTCCCTTCCAACCCCTAACATCCTGTGAGCTGTGATCTCACATCATTTGGTAGAGAGTTTTACTCCACTGGCACAAGCCAGAGCAACCAGCTAAAAATGATGTAGGATGTTTCTTGGAGGACTCCATCACTTTAGCTCTGTAAGGTGCTGCTCTCTGCTCTGCCCTTCCAGAGGCATTTAGGGATAGTGAGGTGCTGGGGTGAAGCACCAAGAAGCCTTAGGTTAAGCAGAGGAGGTGGAAGCACAACCCTGTACAGCAGTGAGTGCAGGGTGCCCATGTGCTCACCCAATTTCATCTCTGCTCTCTTGTCCCCACTCATTGTGGCTTTGGAGAGCTGCATTTCACCATGCTGGTTCTTCACATAACCCATAGCATTTGGAACCTGCAGAAACCCTTCTCAGCTAAGCATTCCACTCTGGTAGCATCTTTCCTGCAAGGATCTCAAAATGCTTAATCCAGGGGAATATTTCTCTCAATTTTTTACCAAAGGACTACCTAGAGCCAAAGGATGAAGTGATCTTTGCAGGAACACTTTCAAACCAAGCTTCCTGACTGCTTTTCCAGGAGCTGTTTCATCCATTAGCCCAGTCTTTGGGTCCCTTCCAACCCCTGACGTCCTGTGATCCTGTGCATGAAGAGTACAAGCAGGTCTTTGGTGTTGCTTGCCCTCTGTTCTTCACTCTCCTTCCCACTTGAAATAGCTTGAACTGGCCAGCAGCAGCAAGTGATGACAGAGAGAGAGTTTAACCATTAATAAGAGTGGGCAATGGTTAGGGAGGTAGCCAAGTCCTCCGGTTATACGTAACCAGTCAGCCTCTTGTCTCTGTGTCACTGCTGGTCTGGGGTTTTCTTTGGGTGAGCTGGCCCTGGCTAAAGTCTTTTCAGGAGTTAATGAGCCAGAGGAGAGTCATCTTTGCCATGGGCATGCAGCTCTTGCAGGTATTGTTGGTGTGTGGCTGTAAATGCAGGCTCCATGCCCAAGGCCTCCACAGCTTGGAGCACCTTTGGGTCTCCTCTCAGCAGGGCCTGAAGGAAGAGCACATCTTACATCTAGGCCAAAGCAACTGGTGAGAAAAGACAGTATCTGCCCCAACTCAGTGTCAGCTCCAGCTGTCATCAGACAGAGACATTTCAGGGCTGCTGCAGCAGACATCCAGCTGCCAAGGCTGAGCTCAGGTTGAGGGTATAGGCATGTTGCAGCTTTCCCTTCCATCCTTTGCCTTCCTCTGGATCAGTCCCTTCTGGCAAAAGGGCTCAGAGTACTCCCAGAGTACTCCCAGGGTGGCTGCCTGGGATGAAGGACAGCCAGCAAAGCTGCTCACAGCAAAACCATGCCTGGAACCAGCCTCAGGTCTCAGAGCAACCTGCTGAGGGACATCCCAGGATCCATGCAGTGACACTCATTGGCTCTAACCACTGGGCTTGTCCTCCAGCCATCTGTTTAGGACCCTCAGCCTGAAGAAAAGAAAGATAAAAGGCTCTGTTGTGTTTCTGGGCTGTGAGGGGTTGGTAGTTAGTACATAACAACAAGAGGGAGGGGAGGGACTATTGAGAAGGTCTTGCAATGACAGGACAAGGGGCAATGGGTTTGAACGGGCAGAGGGGACATTGAAACTGGATGTTAGGAGGAAGTTGTTTGCAGTGAGGGTGGTGAGACACTGGCACAGGTTGCCCAGGGAGGTTGTGGCTGCTCCCTCCCTGGAGGTGTTCAAGGCCAGGTTGGAGGAGGCCTTGAGTGACCTGTACTAGTGGGAGGTGTCCCTGCCTATGGCAGGGGGTTGGAACTGGCTGAGCTTTGAGGTCCCTTCCAACCTTACCATTCTATGATTCTAAGAGGAGAGAAATCCTCAGATTCATTGATGTGAACAAAAAAAAAAAGAGGAGGAGAAAACAGCTACAATAACTGACACTTGTCAAAAAGCAGGGGTAGGGGTTGTGGGGGAGAAGCTGAGCAGTTCTTTTGGGGTTGAGACTGTCAAAAAGCAGGGGCAGGGATCATGGGGGAGAAGCTGNCATTTCTTTTGGGGTTGACACTAGAAATGTAACGTGCTGGGGAGTTTGTGGAGAAGTGACTTCAATCAGTTTGGGTCTTCTGCCTCTGAGAGTAAGCTTTGAGCCCTGACAAAAACAAGTTTTCACTACAGTCAGCATTCCCAAACTCGTGCAAAACTAAAAGAGGGAACTAGAGGCCAGTTTTTCCTTTCTCCTAGCAGCAAGGCCACCAGCTGAATCCTGACCTCAGCATGTTTTTTTGGTAGGTGACAGCTTAAAAGCAGGAAGGACAAGCCCAGGAATATGAACACACCAAGAGCCACCTGAATCTTCCTCTCAGATGTGCACTGAAACCCTTCATGACAACGGCAGCAAAGTTCAGAGCCCTGACACGGTTCAGATGGTCTGGGAACTTGGAAACAAACATCCTGGCTTCTGAATTGTCCAGCAGATTGGCAACCACCTCGTGCCTTGCTCAGATACCATGTGAGACTTGCAGTGTTGCCAGGTGTGTGTGGGGGAACCAACCCTGCTTTGGTTCAACCTAGAAACAGCCTGCAACCCGGTGAGGGCAGGAGTTGTTCCAAGCTCTGTTGAGGTCCTCTTCGTTCTGATCTGCAATGAGGGATGCTTCAGATCCTGGCCAAAGCCCAGATGCTCAGATAATTGCTTTCCAAGCATTTGAAGACCTCGTTCCCAGCTGTTTTGTGAGCCACACATCTGCCCTTGTCGATGTAGCTGGACGCAGTCGTGTCCTCACCAAGCAACAGAATTTGGGAAGCTGTGCTCAAAATGAGAAGGGTTTGGTAGTAAATAACCCCAAACTGGGCTCAGAGAGAAGCAAGCCATGCTCCATCAACAGCCTGGTGGTCTTGCCCCCTCAGGGCCTCACGTAAGACACTTAAGACCCCTGCAAACCTAAGGAAGGAGCACTGGGAGGATTTATTAGCCCTGAGAAGAGTCTCCCCGGGCCACGCCACCACCCTGAACTACAATTGCATTTTAAAAACAGGATCAGCACAGAGACAACCTTCCTGCCTCATGTCAAACTTGAGCATTTCCCAAGTGGCATCCAAAAATCATGCCCTATTTTTGTCACACAGGTCCCAGCCTGCTGAGAAGCTGGGTACAGAGACCAGAAGAGCTGCAGCCTGTGAGTATCGCTACGAAGCACAGGGCAAAGAGCCTTGGTGCTTGGTGAAGCTGCCTCCCAAGCCTCTGGAAATCTGCAGAATTTCAGCATTTAATTACACATATATTTTAAAAATGTCTCTCTTCACTGAATCAGGACAAAGCCAGGAGTTGGAAAACTTTATTGAAGCCTGAATTACAACAAACATGCCCAGAGGAGATCAATAAGCATTGAAACCATTTCAGTGTTGATCTCTCTCCACCTTTTCTTTCTCCCCCAAGAACGTTTGTTAATATTTTCCCTGAATCTAAAATATTTTTGGTGCAGGATTCCCTGAGGCTGAAGCCACTGACAAGATGCTGAAGGGAATGGAACAGCTCTGTTAAGAGGAGAGCCTGAGGGAGCTGGGGCTGTGCTGCTTGGAGGAGCGGAGCCTGAGAGGTGACCTCAGCAATGTTAATAAATATGTAAAGGTGAGTGCCAGGAGGCTGGAGCCAGGCTCTGCTGGGTGATGCCCAATGCCAGCACAAGGGGCAATGGGTGGAAGCTGAGGCATAGGAAGTGCCATGGAAACATGAGGAGGAATTTTTGACCTGTGAGGGTGACAGAAGCCTGGAACAGGCTGCCCAGGGGGGTTGTGGAATCTCCCTCTCTGCAGATATTCAAAACCCATCTGGTTGTGCTGCTGTGTGATCTGCTCTAGGTGCTCCTGCTCTGGCAGGGGGGTTGGACTGGCTGAGCTTTGGAGGTCTCTTCCAGCCCCTGACATTCTGTGAGCTGAAGCCACTGACTAGAGGCTATTTGCATTCATTGGCATTGAAACTCCACTTTTTTCCCCCCACAAGTAATTTAGATTTGGAGTAAATGGCATTTTCAGGTGAAGTCATGAACTTCTGCCAAAGGAAAGCTCCTGACCACGCTGAAGTGAGCTCAAAGAAGGGCCCTGTAGCTTGCACACTGAATTAACTCACAGAGGTTTGCTTCAACATAACCCCTGGGCAGGAAAAGCTCAGACTGCCTGTAGAGGATCTGCTTGCTGTGCCTCATCATCATCATCATCATCATCCCTGTGGCTTATTCGAGACCTCTGTGGAGGGACTTCAGGGAACTGGGACCTGGTTCTTGGCCAGGACAGACAGGTTCTGTGCTGCAGAGGGGCAAGCACGAGCAAAGCACAAGGCATGTGCCAGCTTCTTCAGATGTGGCTCCATGTTCACCTGGCAGGGCCATGGCCTGGGATGCTCTGGGATGCAGGATCTGCCCTTCCATCATCTGTTGGCTTCCTGGCAGACCTCTGCAGGTGGCTCCAGGGAGAGTTTCTTTTCCTCTCTCTCCACTAGCTGCACTTCAGGTCATGGAGAAGGAGGCAGGGAATGTGCTGAAATCCCTCTCCACAGCCCATGATGTTTGCTGCTGCTGTTTAGTCCTGTCTGATAAACCACTAAGGACTGAAACCTACCCCACTTGCTTCCTGTCTCTGCCAGGGGATGAGCTCAGCATGCCCTGCCCTCTCAGCCAGGTCCCACAGGGCACATTTAACCCCCTTCCTGCTCTGCCTGCCTGTCACCCCACTTGGACCTGGCATCTCTCTATGCTTGTGGCACCCTTGGCATTCCCCACCACTCTCCTAGCAGCAGACAAACAGTCAAATGGAGCAGACAGAGGAGGCTGATCCCTCGCTGATCACTGTGCACTGGGCACTGCTGTTTGGCATGGCTGCTGCTCACTGAGGACAGCAATCCCTTAGTGTTCCATGGCAGAGCAGAGATCCAGGACACTGCTGCACACTGGAAGAAGCTCATCCCAGCTGTTCTCTTGGCCAAGTAGAAAGCTGAAAAACAAAAACCACCCAGGCAGAGTAACCTGCTCCCAAAACCACTGTGAGATGTTCACTCTCAGAAATGTGCCAGCCATGACAGTACCAGAGCTATAAAGCACTGAAAAGGAATGACCTCCCTGCAGCTCCATGCTGGGACCCCACAGCTGCTGAGCAGAATGCTGAGGGACCTGCAAGAAGCACTGCCTTGCCTTCTGACTAGTTGTCAGGGCTCAAGAGGAGGGGCACAAAGATGCTCAGAGGGCTGCAGCAGCTCTCCTATGGGGAAAGACTGAGAGAGGTGGGGCTCTGCAGCCTGGAGAAGAGAAGGCTTCCAGGAGCCCTTGGAGTAGCCTTCCAGTATCGGAAGGGGCCTACAGGAAGGCTGGGGAGGGACTATTGACAAGGTCTTGCAATGCCAGGACAAGGGGCAATGGGTTTGAACTGGCAGAGGGGAGATTTAGACTGGATGTTAGGAGGAAGTTGTTTGCAGTGAGGGTGGTGAGACACTGGCACAGGTTGCCCAGGGAGGTTGTGGCTGCTCCCTCCCTGGAGGTGTTCAAGGCCAGGTTGGAGGAGGCCTTGAGTGACCTGTACTAGTGGGAGGTGTCCCTGCCTATGGCAGGGGGTTGGAACTGGATGATCCTTGAGGTCTCCTTCCAACCTTACCATTCTATGATTCTATAAGAGTGGTAAGAGTCACTGCTGAGAAGTCAGTTTGCATTTTGAAAGCATCCTGATGTCCAAGCTGAGCACCCACCAGCAAGAGGTGAGCCAGAAAAAGAGATGTTTGCAGAAAGGAAGAATCCAAGCCTGTCTGTCCCATCTAGCTGGCTCAGGGGAACCTGTGGCATTCACAACTGGGCAGCCCAGGCAGCCACAGCATTTCTGTCCCCAGCCCTGGGCATGCCAGCTCCATAGGGAGGGACTATTGACAAGAGCTTGTAATGACAGGAGGAGGAGGAATGGGGTTAGATTGGCAGAGGGGAGATTGAAACTGGAGGTTAGGAAGAAGTTCTTTGCAGTGAGGGGGGTGAGCTACTGGAACAGGTTGCCCAGGGAGGTTGTGGAGCACAGAATCACCCAATGTGATCTTTGATCACATTGGGAGATTCTGTGCTCCACAACCTCCCTGCAGGTGTTCAAGGTCAGGTTGGATGAGGCCTTGAGTGACCTGTTCTAGGGAGAGGTGTCCCTGCCTATGACAGGGGGTTGGAACTGGCTGACCTTTGAGGTCCCTTCCACCCTAAACCATTCTGTGGTTCTATTTTCACTGCAGCAACCTCTCAGCACATGCTCCATGGCCACACTTGATCACAGGAGGGCTGGTTTGGGTTTACCAAACCCAACACTAGATGTCTTTTACATGTGCAAGCCAAGCTCTCTGCAGCCATCTGTTGCTCCAGAACATTCCAGTCTTGGCAATTTCTGGCTAATAAGGTACCCTTGGTCTCCAACCTCAACCAGATAGCTCATTTGGGAATGGAGAAGGCTTTGCTTTACTTGTACCAAAGGCAGAGGATCACTTTCTCCAGGAGCACCTCTGCTATGAGGACAGGCTGAGGGAGCTGGAAAGAGTTCAGCCTGAAAAGAGAAGACTCTGGGGGGGACTTTAGGGCTCCTGTTCATCCAGCTGTTGACCAATATCCCCAGGTCCTTTTCCAATGGGCAGCTTTCCAGCCACTCTGCCCCAAGCCTGGAGCATTCATGTGCTTGTTGTGGCCCAGGTGCAGGACCTGTCACTTGACCTTGTTGAACCTCATACCATTGCCCTGGGCTCATCGATCTGACCTGTCCAGATCCCTCTGTAGAGCTTTCTGACCCTCCAGCACATCAGCACTGCTGCCCAACTTGGTGTCATCTGCAAATTTACCAAGGCTGCACTCGATCCTCTCATCTGGATCATTGATAAAGGCATTAAAGAGAGCTGGTCCCAACACTGAGCCCTGGGGAACAGCACTGGTGGCCAGCTGCCAACTGGTTTTAGAGACAGGTGCAAGCAGTAGGCACAGCAAAGCCACCTCTGATCCTGGCTCTCACTACCAACCTACCATTGCCATCCCTGCCCCAGCTTTGCTACCATTGGCTGTCCCAAAGTGATTGACACCACCTCTGATCCTGGCTCTCACTACCAACCTACCATTGCCATCCCTGCCCCAGCTTTTGCTGCCATTGGCTGTCCCAAAGTGATTGACACCACCTCTGATCCTGGCTCTCACTACCAACCAACCATTGCCATCCCTGCCCCAGCTTTGCTACCACTGGCTGTCCCAAAGTGATTGACACCACCTCTGATCCTGGCTCTCACTACCAACCTACCATTGCCATCCCTGCCCCAGCTTTTGCTGCCATTGGCTGTCCCAAAGTGGTTGACAGCAGCATTTCCTACACCTCCACACCATTCCCCTTGCTATCCAGCTGTACTCTTAGGAGGAGTCCAAAAAGATCCCTGACTCACACTGCATGGCCAGATGGGAGATGGACAGAGAAGGGTGAGAACAAAGCTGGAGGACTGGTGGATGGGGTGGGGGGAGATGGTAGACTGAGGCCAACAAGGAGTAATGAGGGCAGCAGAGATGGAAGGGGCACTGTGGACTTTATTCTCTGACTGAGGGAACATCAACATCGAAATCTCTGCTTGGATCTGGATTTGTTGACACAAAATCCACTGCCTGGATGTGGGGGTGGGTGGGTTTGGAAGCAGTTTACCTGTTACATTCCCAGTGCTATCTCAGGAACATAACTCCATGGGCCAGAGCAGTTGTGGAATATCTGCCTGTCTCTTATCTAGTGTGTAACCTCCTGGACTGAAGACACAATGTACTGTCTATCCTTTCAGTGATAAAAATAAAGCATATAAAAAACACACACAGAGAGAACCCCAGGCCAGAAATTCCCTTAGGGGAACAGACTGTGACTAGATAAGGAGGTACTAGCTGGCACGTACTTACCTCTTTGCTTCCTAACTAGGGTGCTCAGGGAAAGGGTGGAGTTGGGGCTGGAGGGAGGCCACAGGGAGAAAGGGGAGAGAGAGAGGTCATGGGATGGATGGCAAGGAAAAAAAAAAAAAAGAAAAGAAAAGAAAAAAAAAAGTGGACTTGCTAGAGGGCAGGGATCCATCCAGAGGGACCTGGACAGGCTGGAGAGGTGTGCCCAAGCCAACCTCATGAAATTCAGCAAGGCCAAG
>WBNM01020315.1:18287-36914 GCA_013399055.1 Ramphastos sulfuratus
GATGATCCTTGAGGTCCCTTCCAACCTTACCATTCTATGAGTCTATGAAAAAGGTGATGTAGAGAAGGGCTCAAGGGAAAAGAAAACAAAAGCAGAATGAACTGCATCAAAGTTTTTGTAGCCCCACCAGCTACAAAATCAGACCTTCTTGGGACCCTGAGGGGTCAAACAGGGCATCTTCAAGGCTCAGAGCATCACCTTCTATGTGAAATGAAAGCAGCTGCTGGAGGGTTGGCTTGTGTGTCATGGGTGACACCACATCTCCCTGGAGCTCTCCCTAGCACACTCCCTGAAGGCCAATCCTCCTGCTGGGAGGGATCCAGTCTCTCCTCCTTTGCTGCTGATGCCCTTCAGCAGTCCTGGGCAAGTTTCCTCATTCCTCTATTGCAACATCTTCTGCCAAGTGATGGCTATGACTTACATCACCTCCTGGGCACGTGGGAAGATGCTTCTGCCAGGTGCTGAGCACTGCACCCAGCACGTCAGAGCTGGTGGGACTCAGGAAGCACCAAAGGCAAGAGAACCTTGAAGGGAAGGTGGCAGCGAAAGAGAAGGGAAAGCAGAGGCCCAGCACCTCTATGAACCAAGCCTCACTGGAGCCCCTGAGCCCACCTTGGCATCCAAGGTCACCAAATGCATATAGAACAAGAGGGAAAAGTGTGACAGAGCACTGGAGCAGGCTGCCCAGGGAGGTTGTGGAGTCTCCCTCTCTGGAGATATTCAAGACCTGCCTGGACACGTTCCTGTGTGACCTGCTCTGCAGGGGGGGTTGGGCTGCCCAGCTTTCCCACTCTCTGTGGCTTCTCTTTGCCCATTCAAAGCATCTATTGCATTACAGATGCATGATGGAGAATTTTAACCAATACTTACACCCAGGAGCTTAAAAAGTCAAGAGTCACACCAGTGCTCCCAACCAACACCTGCCTAACCCACGGCCTGGCAGCAAGCAAGGCAGTGGCAGCCCCCACTCTGTGCCACCCTGCATCCAGCAAACCCCCTCCAGCCCCTCCCTTCCTCAACATTCTTTACCCTCAAGCACCTTCAGAAAGAGCAATTCTTAGAAGTCCATCAGCTTGATGAGCTTTTTCACTTTATCTTGCTTTCAGACAGGAGGTGATAACCTGGGTTGTGCCCTGCCTCTGCTTCGATGCTTTCTGCACAGGGATGCCAACGGTGCTGGTGCCCTGCCAAGGATGCATTTTACAGGCATATGCTGGCAGGAGGATGCCAGCAGCCCAATAAAAATCACCAACCACAGGCATGGCTCTTTGGAAGCATTTTCACAACTGCCTGGCTTAGCCAGCAAGATAAAATATGCATTTCCTTAAAAGAGGGCATCTCATTTTCTGCTTGATGGATGGGCTCAAGTTTTGAGGCAGAGTTGGGGGGGGGGGGGAAGAAGAAATAAGATAAAACTTGTGGAAAGCTTTAAGCACTCTAAAAGAACTTACAACTCCTTCCTCCCTCTAGTCCCTTTGTAGTGGCTGTGTGAAAAAGTCAACTCGAACTTTAAGAGCTGTGCTGAGACGAAGAGGCAAAATATTTGGTTCTGAAAATGTCAATATTACATATTTGGAATTTTATTTCTTTTTTTTTTTTTTTTTTTTCCTATGTGGGTTTCATTTTATTTTTCCTTTTTAAACAAACAAAACATTGAAATTTATAATGGCTTTGCCAAAAATGTCACTTCCATCAAAATGACATTTTGCAATGAGAAACTGGTTTGTGCCTTCTCCTCCTCCCCTCCTCCCCCTTCCAAACTCTTCGTGTCACTGACTGCTTGCACTGAACTCTTCAGAAGCTGCTGCTGTGTGGGTTAAGGCTGGGAGCAAACACTTTGTGTGTGTGCAGGTGCATTGGCATGGCCAAAAGCAACTCTGGCTGTTGGTGCCTGTGGAGGAACCAGCACGCCAGGAAAATGCAGCCCCTGCCTGGGGAGCTGCCACCTGTGAGTGGAGTGAAGCAGCTTGCTCAGAATAGGAAATAAGGTGAAGGTGCCAGTCTCTTTTTGGTGCTGGTGCCCAGTGACAGGGCAAGAACAACAGGTGTAAAAGTTGGAACACAGGAGCTTCTACTCAACACAAGGAAACACTTCTTTACTGTGAGGATGACAGAGACCTGGAGCAGGCTGCCCAGACAGGTTGTGGAGTCTCCTTCTCAAAACCTGCCTGGATGTGTTCCTGCCCTAGGTGGTCCTACACTGGCAGGAGGGGTGGACTGCATCATCTCTAGAGGTCCCTTCCAACTCTTAACATTCTATGACCCTCTGCCTTGGCCATGTGGACAGCCTTCCAAGGAAGCACTTACACCTGTGCTGCCAGACCCAGTGCTGGTCCCAGCCTTCCAAGGAAGCACTTACACCTGTGCTGCCAGACCCAGTGCTGGTCCCAGCCTTCCTGGGAAGCACTTACACCTGTGCTGCCAGACCCAGTGCTGGTCCCAGCCTTCCTGGGAAGCACTTACACCTGTGCTGCCAGACCCAGTGCTGGTCCCAGCCAGGCTCTGCTGCTGCCCTGTGATAAAGCCACTTGGCTGGTGGACCCTTGGGCAGGGCCAGAGCCATGCTGACTCTGGGCACTGCAGTGGGAGGCTGTGGGAAAGGACAGCTTGGGGACAATCATTAACACAGGTTGCACTGTGAGCAGCAGGCTGCAGCTCATATGAGTCAGTGAAGCATACTTCCCATGGGAACTCTTAGTCCTGGCTAACATGAGGCAGGACCAATTAGAGCAGGCACTAAATACACTTAGCATGCTCAGGAAAATACATCCAGAGCTGTTTATACACATTCCTTTGGACCAGTCAGCAAAAAAAAGTCTTTACAGCTGTTCACTCCTTCCCTGCTTCCCCTTCTCTCTCTCTCTGAGACACTTTGAAAATACAAGTTGCTGGCCTCACCTAACCCTTGCTGGGCTTACTCCTGTTCATTCCCAAATCCATCAGGTTGTGTCCCACTGGCCCTTCAGCTGCTCAGCTCCCTGTGGACTTCCAACTGTTACACTTCTTCTGGCTCCCATTGAGACTTTTGTAATGTTACAACAGCCAAGAGGAAAAAGCTTTGAATGCTTTCTTATCACTGAGGAGCTGATCAGAGTGGTCTGGCTTGAAAGAGATCTTTAAAGGTTATCTAGTCCAAGCTCCCTGCAGCCAGCAGGGACATGTGCACCTACAGCAGGTTGCTCAGAGCCCCAGAGAACCTGAGCTGAATTGGTTCCAGGGATGGGGCAGCTCCCACCTCTCTGGGCAACCTGAGACAGGCTCTCACCACCCTCACTGTCAAACATTTCTTCCTTCTCTCCAGACTGAATCTCCCTATTTCAGTTCAAACCATCACTCCTTGTCCTGACACAACAAGCCCTGCTCACAAGTCTGTCCCCAGCTAACTGGGGAGGTGCCAATGGACTGGAGGGTAGCAAATGTGATGCCTATCTGCAGAAAGGGTGATTCAGGAAACTACAGACCTGGCAGTCTGACCTTGGTACCAGAGGAGGTCATGGAGCAGGGCATCTCTAATGCCATCATACATCACACTGACACCAACCAGAGGATCAGGCCAAGTCAGCATGGGTTTATGAGGGGCAGGTCCTGCCTGACCAACCTGATCCCCTTTAATGCCAAGATCACCTGGCTGCTGGATGAGGGAAAGGCTGTGCATGTTGCATTCCTAGACCTATGAAAAGCCTTTGATACTGTTCCCCCCCAAAAAAACTTGTAGACAAATGGGGCTGCTCATGGCTTGGATGAGCAGAGTCTCCTGGGTAAAGCAGTGGTTGGACAGCAGGGCCTAGAGAGTGGTGGTCAGTGGAGTTAAACACAGCTGGGGGCCAGCCACCAGTGGTGTTCCTCAGGGATCTGTGTGGGGACCACTTCTTTTCAACATCTTTATTGATGACCTTGATACAGGCAGGGTCAGCAGTAAGATTGCAGGTGACACAAATCAGCATGAGGGTACAGAGGCTCTTCAGAGGGACTTGGAGAGGCTGGGCCCATGGCCAGCATTAATGGGGTGAGTTTCAACATGGCCAAATGCCAGGTCCTGCACTTGAGGCACAACAACCTCAAGCAGCACTACAGGCTTGGGGTAGTGTGGCTGCAGAGCTGCCTGGCAGAAAGGGATCTGGGGGTTGTAAGAGACAGGAGCTGAACATGAGCCAGCAGTGTGCCCAGGCAGGCAAGAAGGCCAATGGCATCCTGGCTGGGATTAGAAATGCTGTGGCCAGCAGGAGCAGGGAGGGGATTGTCCCCTTGGACTCGGCTTCAGTGAGGCCACAGCTTGAGTGCTGTGTTCAGTTTTAGGCACTCCAATACAAGAGAGATGTGGAGGTGCTGGAGAGGGTCCAGAGCAGGACAAGGAATCTGGGGAAGGGCTTAGCAAATAAATCTGATGAGGAGTGACTGATGGAGCTGGGGATGGTTAGTGTGAAACAGAGGAGTCTGAGGGGAGACCTCATTACTGTTTACAGCTACCTGAAGGGACATTGTGGAGAGGCTGCTGCTGGGCTCTGCTCACAGGTAACTGGAGACAGAACAAGGGGGAATGGCCTCAAGCTGAAACTGGGGAGGTTTAGATTGGACATTAGGAAACAGTTTTTCACAGAGAGAGTGGTCAGGGACTNGGTGGTTGGGAGCCCCTCCTGGGGTCTCTGATTTCTGGGAGGGGTGTTGTGTTTCTGTATTACCTTTACCTTGTATATTTCTGTAAATACTCCTGTCTATAGTGTATATCTCTGCTTGTATATTGTGCTAAGCTGTAAAGAGAGCTTCAGTCCTTAACTTCCAGCTGGCTGAGTTCTAGTCTGGGTCATTTTACAAAGTGTGGGGGGGCAGGGAACTCCCAAACCATCACACTGTGGCTCCCTCTGCCCTGCTCCAACAGGTCCCTGCCTGTGCTGTGCTCAGGACTCTAGAGCTGTCCCCAGCTGGATGACCTTAGAAGGCTTTTCCAACCCAAACCATTCCATGACAACATAATACTACCCCCCACACGAGCTTCCAGTTCAGCCAAGCATTTCAGCTCATTCTAAGTGAGCAGAAAGCAGCAGCTAAACATAGAGGAGCTCAGGCTAGGTAAGAAAGCCCAACCAGCACCCTTTAGTGATGCTAAAATGATCATCAATTGTCTAAGGGTAGCTAACCAGGGGGCCACCAGGCCCCCCGGCCTTTAGATCACCTCCACCACTCACCCAGTGTGCACCATGGGGACTCACCAGCAACGATGGGAGGAGGATCCCTCTGCCCAGTTGGGCAAACTTGGAGCTTCTGCCTTTCCTGGGCCTGATTATAAAGGGCAGCAGGCAGGGAGGGCAAAGTGGTCACACCTGGGGTGGGAGGAGACTGGCACAGGTGCTCTGGGTTTGGGGGAACAAAGTGGGGAAATAAAGTGTGGGGTGAGAAAGGGGCAGGTATGGTGGAAAAGGGGAGATGGAAAGAAAAGGCTGAAGATGGGGGAAAAATAAAGAGATGGAGAGGAAAGGAGGGAGATGGGGGAGAAGTGAGATTAAAAAAATGATAAAAATGAAAACTGGACTGTAAAAAAAAAAAAATCAAAAGGTGCTCCTGCTCTGGCAGGGGGGTTGGACTAGATGACATTTGGAGGTTCCCTTCCAGCCCCTACCATGCTTTGGTTCTGTGAATACAGCATCTAGCCAGGAGGATGGAGACTTTCTGTGGTGTCAACACACTGAGAAAAGCCAGGACTGGTCAGACAATGTTCCCAGCAGAGTCCTGTGGTTGTCTGGAGGTTCCTTCCAACCTCTAAGGGTCTGTGATTTTGCAGCCTCCAACAGAGCTGGAAGGTTTAACTTTTACTCTACCCCTAAGGGACAAATTGCCAGAGGGTCTCTGGGGCACCTGAAGACCCTGAGGCAAATGCCCAGGTTGCCCTCTGAGGTTTACAGGGTGAGGTCCTCAAGGAACACCAGAAAAGCTGCTTGAAGAGCCTGAAGGACACAACTTGTGTGCACAACATCATAGTGAGGAGGAGAAGTCAAGCTGATGAGTTTCTGCTGAAGGTTGAGCTTGAAAGATGTTTGTGTTCTCCAGGAACATGGGAGAGAAAAATGCAAACACACCATAAAGGGGAATTTAAGGAAATCAGAGAACCCCAAACTGCTTTGGGTTGAAGGCACTTTGAAAAGTCCATCTAGTCCAGTCAGCAGCAACTAGAGCAGGTTGCTCACAGCCCCAAACCTGACCTTCAGTGGTTCCAGGGATGGGGCAGCTCCCACCTCTCTGGGGAACCTGGGCCAGGCTTTCCCCACCCTCAGTGTCAAACATTTCTTCCTTTTCTCCAGTCTGAATCTCCCTATTTCAGTTCAAACCATCATCCCTTGTCCTGACACAACAGGCCCTGCTCAAAAGTCTGTCCCCAGCTTTCTGCTTGGCCCCTTTAAGTGCTGAAAGGCCACCAGAAAGTCTCCCCGAAGCCTTCTCTTCTCCAGGCTGAACAAGCCCAGCTCTCTCAGCCTGGCATCACAGCAGAGCCCTTCCAGCCCTGGCAGCATTGCTGTGGCCTTCTCTGGCCCTGTTCCAACAGGTCCCTGTCTGTGTCATGCTGAGGACTCCAGAGCCAGCGCCAGTACTGTAGTGGGGGTCTCAGCACAGCAGCAGAATCCCCTCCCTCCATCTGCTGCTCACACTGCTGGGGATGCAGCCCAGCAGAGGGCTGCCTTCTGGGCTGCAGGAATACCTGGCACTAAGTCACCTTCATCACCTCTGGCCACCTTCATCACCAGGCTGGAGCTTTGCGTACCCAGTGCAGTTACTTGGCACTAATGGCACACTGACAGCCAGGGCTGAGGCACCAAGAGCTGTGGGGGACCATTACCTGAGGAGGAGGATCTCAGCTGAGGGGGTTGAGAACAGGGAACAGGGAATTAGGATCTCATGTCTCAGACCACTGCTCTATCATAGAATGGTAAGGTTGGAAGGGACCTCAAGGATCATCTAGTTCCAACCCCCTGCCATAGGCAGGGACACCTCTCACTAGCACAGGTCACTCAAGGCCTCCTCCAACCTGGCCTTGAACACCTCCAGGGAGGGAGCAGCCACAACCTCCCTGGGCAACCTGTGCCAGTGTCTCACCACCCTCACTGCAACTTCCTCCTAACATCCAGTCTAAATCTCCCCTCTGCCAGTTCAAACCCATTGCCCCTTGTCCTGTCATTGCCAGACCTTGTCAATAGTCCCTCCCCAGTCTTCCTGTATCCCCCTTCAGATACTGGAAGGCTACTCTAAGGTCTCCTGGAAGCCTTCTCTTCTCCAGGCTGCAGAGCCCCAACTCTCTCAGCCTGTCCTCACAGCAGAGCTGCTGCAGCCCTCTGAGCATCTTTGTGGCCTCCTTTGGACCCGCTCCAACAGTTCCATGTCCTTCCTGTGCTGGGGGCTCCAGGGGTCCTTCCTCTTCCTCATAGACTTGGTCTATGTGTTGCATGTCAGCTATGTGGCACCTTGCCTGTGTTGGGGACTGAACCTCATGCTCCACACTTGAAAGAGTTGCTTCAGGATTTAGGGAAGAAGAAAAAAAAAGCACTTTTTATTCTTAAAAAAAAAAACCCATTTCAAGACATTTGGAGTTCACACAGAACTGCCTTCCCCAAAGGAAAACCTGCTCTTGCCCTGCTGCTTTGATGATCACAACAGAGGTATTGGCATGAAGCACCAACCAACTGCCCCAAGGTTTGCTCTAACCCAAACCAACTCTCATGTCCCCTTCTCAGTGCCAGCCACAGGGACACAGGTGCATGGGGCTGGAAGAGGAATCTGAAGCCACAGTGGTCAGCTCTGCTTCTGGCACAGTCACTTCTCATCATCTGGTTTATGATCCCCTGGTTCTCTTCTCATTGGTGCAGTGGGATGGTTTAGGGGGGGTCTGCAGCATCCTGTCATCCCCAGCACGTCTGTCTGCAGCTTTCCCATGGTCTCCTACCTCTGCTTCCATGTGGGGGACCCAGCAAAAAAGAGAGAAGAGGCACAAAGAGAGGTGGTGAGACATGCCATCTTGCCTTGTTCTCCTGCTGCTTCAGCTGGTACTCTGCATCCCCCCACAACCCCTAACAAGAGCAGCTTGTACAAGGCTGGGATAAAGCAAGCATGGAGCAGGAGAGGTGCCTATCCCTCACCTTCCTCTCCTGACTTCATAATGATCAGTTTCTTAGAGTCAAACTGCTTCAGAGGTACTGGGAGCCAGAAGAGCATACAGGACCACAGGATCATACAGGACCACAGGGTGTCAGGGGTTGGAAGGGACCCAAAGAGAGCATCCAGTCCAACCCCCCTGCCACAGCAGGACCAGACAATCTAGCTCAGGGCACACAGGAACACATCCAGACAGGCCTTGAAAGGCTCCAGAGAAGGAGACTCCACAACCTCTCTGGGCAGCCTGTGCCAGTGCTCTGGGACCTTTACAGTCAAGAAGTTCCTCCTTGTGTTGTGGTGGAACCTCCTGTGCTGCAGCTTCCATCCATTGATCCTTGGTCCTGTCCCAGGGCACAAGTAAGCAGAGCCTGTCCTCCCCCTCCTGATCCCAGCCCTCAGAGATTTATAAACATTTATTAGATTCCCCTCTCAGTCTTCTCTTCTCCAGACTAAGCAGCCCCAGGTCCCTCAGCCTCTCCTCATCAGGCAGTGCTCCAGTCCCCTCAGCATCCTTGTAGCCCTCTGCTGGACCCTCTCCAGCAGATCCCTGTCCCTCTTAAACTGGGGAGCCCAAAACTGAACACAGTACTCAAGACAGGGCCTCACCAGGGCAGATGGCTGATGGGCATGTCCTCTAGAGACGACAAGGAGCCCTGTGGCCAGCAGGCCACACAGCAAGGAGCAGCAGGAAAGAGGATCTTTGCTCCTGGAGGCTTGCACTCCAGAACTGGGCAGGCAGGAGGAAGAGATGCATCTCCTGCAGCCCACAGGCACAGGCAAGGCTCTGGTTTCCTACCAGTGCAGTGGCCTGGTGAAATGACTGCCTGATCCCTGCCAACCAAGCTGGAAAGCAGCTCAGAGGAAGCCACAGGCCCAAGTACCTGAAAAGAGCTCTCTGCCAAGCTGAGGGAGCCTGAGCCAGAGCATCTGGCTAAGACCCACACAGGCACACAGGCATAGTTCTCAGAACTAGGCTAGGACAATATTGGCTTGGGATAGTTTTGAGCTTAATTCCAGTGATCACAATGGAGCACAGCTCATGAATGGAGCACGCCCAGGCTTTACCTGATCAACCTTCTCTCCCTGCCTGCACAGCAGAGCAGAGCCTAATGAGCTCAGTGTGATGCAATGCCTCATTTTCTGGTCCATAAAGTAGGAAGCCCTTGTCCTGGATACAAACAGAGACATGCTCCTGTGTGGTTAGGACTGAAAGTGCCCAGAGAGTGGTGATCTGTGGAGTTAAATCCAATAGGGGCCAGGTACCAGTGGTGTTCCTCAGGGATCTGTGTGGGGACCACTTCTTTTCAACATCTTTATTGATGACCTTGATTCAGGCAGGGTCAGCAGTAAGATTGCAGGTGACACAAATCAGCATGAGGGTACAGAGGCTCTTCAGAGGGTCTTGGAGAGGCTGGATCCATGGCCAGCATTAATGGGGTGAGTTTCAACATGGCCAAATGCCAGGTCCTGCACTTGAGGCACAACAACCCCAAGCAGCACTACAGGCTTGGGGCAGTGTGGCTGCAGAGCTGCCTGGCAGAAAGGGATCTGGGGGTTGTAAGAGACAGGAGCTGAACATGAGCCAGCAGTGTGCCCAGGCAGGCAAGAAGGCCAATGGCATCCTGGCTGGGATTAGAAATGCTGTGGCCAGCAGGAGCAGGGAGGGGATTGTCCCCTTGGGCTCAGCTTTGGTGAGGCCACAGCTTGAGTGCTGTGTTCAGTTTTGGGCACTGCAATACAAGAGAGATGTGGAGGTGCTGGAGAGGGTCCAGAGGAGGTCCACACAAAGCTGGGGAAGGGCCTGGAGAATAAATTTGATGAGGAGTGACTGAGGGAGCTGGGGATGGTTAGTGTGAAACAGAGGAGGCTGAGGGCAGACCTCATTGCTGTCTGCAGCTACCTGAAAGTGGCATTAAGGAGAGGCTGGAGATGGTCTCTTTTCACAAGTGATTTGAGACAGAACAGGGGGGAATGGCCTCAAGCTGAGGCTGGGGAGGTTTAGATTGGAGAGAGAGGTTGTGGATGCCTCCTCCCTAGAGGTTCAAGGCTAGGTTGGATGAGGCTATGAGCAGCTGAGCCTGGTTGAGAGGTGTCCCATGCCCATGGCAGGGAGGTTGGAGGAGCTGATCACTAAGGTCCCTTCCAGCCTAAGCCATTCTATCAACCCCCCTGTCTTGGGCCTGAAGTGGCTAGGAGAGCTCTGTGTCACTTCAGACATTACCCCTCAAAGGCAAAGGAGGGAAGACTCCAGGTATGGGTTACATGACCACAGCCAGTCCACACTGGAAGAAGGAAATGGTAACTAGATCAAGTTCTTTGCTTGAGGAGAATTTAATGAGCACAACCTCTACCTGTTTTCCAAATAAATAACACCCCTTCTGGAACAATGCTTGAAGGTCACCTAGATGATCAGCCAGCCAGGAAACTCCATGAAGAAGAGAGACCATGCTGAGAAGTTCCACATCCACCAGCCATGCAGGACAATGATGAGTCTTTAGGGTGGCAAGAGGTGACCAACACTGCCCAGAGAAGCAGATGGCAATATGTGGCCAAGCAAGCCATCCTTGAGGAGCACCTTTGTGATGATGGAAAATCATTTGGTCACTAGTAAATATGAGTGAAGAGTGGTCTTGCTGGACAGCTTTAGGTGAGCTCCACATGCTCACAGCCATTTGTGCCTTTCCTTGACACCTTTCAGTTATTCTTCCTTGGCTGGAAATCTGAAAAGCTTTCATGTGAAAGATCTTCAAGCTGTGTCTTCCATTTTCCAGTGGAACCTGTAAATTTCCATGGAATAAGTTGAGGAAAAACAAGCAATTTGTCACTCACATCAACATTTTCCAGAGAGGAGGGGAAGGAGAAGGGGAAAACATTACCTTTGACAAGGTCTACTGATTGGCAGAGCTCTTTTAATAAATAGATTAGGCCAATGTGCAGGACTGCAGTCCACATGGCAGAACCCTTGGTCCTTGAAAGGCTGATAGAGATCTTGCTGGCTGCTTTTCCTCCTGTGGTTGACAGAGCATTAGCTAAAGACAGGATACAGGCAACCAGTCCTGCTGGGAGTGACTGGATGCCAAACCAATGGCTGGCAGGATCTCTGGAGCCTTAATGACAGCACTCAAATGCTTGCCTAGAGACCTGACCAGCAGGGAATTTGCTAGCTGGGGAGCTGCAGGCTGCCCACATACCCTGACACTGGTTTGGTCTCCAGGAGTGAAAACAACAACAACACAGAATAACAATAACAATAAACAGCAACAACAATAATGATAAACAGCAACAACAATAATAGCAGCAACAACAATAACAATAAACAACAGCAACAATAACCATAGAAAAATAAAAAGACAGTTATTGAATCATAGAATGGTAAGGTTGGAGGGGACCTCAAAGATCATCTAGTTCCAACCCCCTGCCATAGGCAGGGACACCTCCCACTAGTACAGGTAACAGCAGCAACAACAACAACAACAATAGAATAAGAACAAGACTAAGGATAAGAATAACAATAACTAACAAGAGTAATTACAACAACAGCAACAATAACAATAGAATAACAATAAACAATAGCAATAAACAACAATAACAGCAGCAGCAACAATAACAATAATAGAATAAGACTAAGAACAAGAGTAAGAATAAGAATAATAACTAACAAGAGTAATTATAACAGCAGCAACAATAACAATAATAGAATAAGACTAAGAACAAGAGTAAGAATAAGAATAATAACTAACAAGAGTAATTATAACAGCAGCAACAATAACAATAATAGAATAAGACTAAGAACAAGAGTAAGAATAAGAATAATAACTAACAAGAGTAATTATAACAGCAGCAACAATAACAATAATAGAATAAGACTAAGAACAAGAGTAAGAATAAGAATAATAACTAACAAGAGTAATTATAACAGCAGCAACAATAACAATAATAGAATAAGACTAAGAACAAGAGTAATTATAACAGCAGCAACAATAACAATAGAATAACAACAAACAACAGCAGCAACAATAAAAATAGAATAAAAATTAAAAAAAATACAGCAGCAGCAGCAACAACAACAACAGAATAAGAACAAGAGTAAGAATAAGAATAACTAACAAGAGTAATTATAACAGCAGCAACAATAACAATAAGCAACAACAATAATAGCAATAATAAACCAATAACAACAATAATAATAGAATAAGAACAAGAGTAAGAATAACAATAACAAGAGTAATTAGCAGCAATAACAATAAACAACAATAATAACAGCAGCAACAACAACAGTAATAATAGAACAAGACTAAGAACAAGAGTAAGAATAACAATAACTAACAAGAGTAATTATAACAGCAGCAACAACAACAATAGCAGCAGAATAACAATAAAGAATAACAATAGCAGCAGCAACAACAATAATAGAATAAGAACAAGAGTAAGAATAAGAATAACAATAACAATAACTAGAGTAATTATAACAGCAGCAACAACAATAATAACAACAGACTAAGAATAAGACTAAGAACAAAAGTAAGAATAAGAATAACTAACAAGGGTAATTATAATAGCAGCAACAATAACAATAGAACAATAACAGCAGCAACAACAACAGAATAAGAACAAGAGTAAGAATAACAATAACCAATTATAACAGCAGCAACAACAACAACAGAATAAGAACAAGAATTGCTATATCTAACAACAATAATTATAACAGCAGATACAACAGCAGCAACAACAGCAGCAGCAACAACAATAATAGCAATAATAGCAATAACAATAATCAAGTCCTGCCCTGCAAATATTTCCAAGGTGTCTCTAACCTTCCTCCAAAGAGGCAAAACCAACACGAAACATCAGGAGAATAAATCAGCTTCGTGGACTGGCAAAAGGAGGGTGAGAAGCTAAATTACAGCAAGGTCAAGAGGAAGCAGGGGGCTGCTCAGAGGGAGCCAGAGTGAGAGATTCAGCACATCTGGTAGGTACAAAGCAATGCCCTTTGGGCAAACTCAGCCCCCAGCCCACCCTTATGCAGTGCCTGGAACTCAGCAGAGGGAGCACCCCACAGGGAGGTCCTGTCTGAGGGAAATCCGCCTGTGAGAGGGTGGAGGTGGGGGGGAAGGAAAAGAAAAGCAGGTGAATAAATGAGAAGCAGCAGAGCTAAGACCATGCAGCTTGTGTGGCTGTCTGGGCAGCCAGGACCTGCTGCCTCCGGAGCCAGGATCCTGCTCTGCAGACAGAGGCATCCCCTAGCCTGGCCAACTCCACCACGGATCTCATGGTCCTGCCACGAGGTGAGATGTGCCTCGACAGCCTCCTGCTTCCCTGAGACCTACAAATCAACATGGGGAAACCCTGGCAAGCTCCCCTCAGTGTCCCTGGGGAGTGGGCAATAACAATAAAGTCCTGCTCTGCAAGGGCCTGAGCCTTGGGTCAATGGAGGAGACTGCCCAAGAAGATCTCTGGAGAAGAAAATAAAAGAGGAGCATGTAGCTGGGTGTCCTGTTGGATTTGGAGAGACTTGACAACCAAGAGTCCCCTTTGGATGTGTGGTGGATGGGTTGCAGCCAAAAAAGAAACCTGCAAGAGAACACCCATTAGAAGAGTGCAGGCCCTGAAGGTCTTCTGAGGAGCAGCTGAGGGAACTGAGCTTGTTCAGCCTGGAGAAAAGGAAGCTGAGGCTAAACCTTAGAATCATAGAGTCAATCAGGTTGGAAGAGACCTCCAAGCTCATCCAGCCCAACCTATCACCCAGCCCTAGCCAATCAGCTAGACCATGGCACTAAGTGCCCCATCCAGGCTTTGAACACGCTGAGGGACGGTGACTCCACCATCTCCCTGGGCAGCCCATTCCAATGCCAATCACTCCCTGCAAGGAGGCTGTGGCAAGGTGGGTGTTGGTCTTTTCTCCCAAGTAACAAGTGACAGGATGAGATGAATCAGGCTCAAGTTGCACCAGGAGAGGCTTAGGTTGGACTTGAGGAACAATTTCTACTCCAAAAGGCTCATCAAGCCCTAGAACAGGCTGCTCAGGACAGAGGCAGATTCCCCATCACTGGAGGCATTTAAAAGCTGTGCAGATGTGATGCTGAGAGACATGGTTTAGTGATGAACCTGGCAATGATGGGTTGGTACTGAGAGACATGGTTTAGTGATGAACCTGGCAATGATGGGTTGGTANACCAGGAGGGTGGTGAGACACTGACACAGGTTGCCCAGGGAGGTGGTGGAAGCCTCATCCCTGGAGGTGTTTAAGGCCAGGCTGGATGCGCCTCTGAGCAACCTGATCTAGTGTGGTGTCCCTGCCCATGGCAGGAAGTTGGAGCTAGGTGATCCTTGTGTTGCCTTCCAGCCCTGAGAATTCTGTGATTCTATGTATGGAGGCAGAAATAGTTGGCACTGCAAAGCTGAGCCTGCCTGGGCTGCAGGGCTGCCAGCAGTCAGGTGGTTGGAAGCATCCCCACTGTTTGCACACTGATGGGTTAAGCTTTGCTGGGGCTCAGTCAGGTGCCCTCACAGGAGTGCTTTGGCAAGGCACAGGGCTTTCACCTGCCCTCAAGTTTGGATGGTCCCAAAGGTTTAGGCTTGTGTTTGTCCCAACATTGCTGCCAAACACCTCAAAGATTGGGGAAATTTTATCAATGCTTCCAAGTATTCCATTAATTAATGGATAAATAGGAATCCCTCTATCATGTGTAGCAGAAGTTCCTCTTAACAGGGGCATTTATGATTTCTGGCTTGCACTAGATTTTGCTGTTATTTATCACCACATCTAAAGACATTGTCCTTTGTAATGCAAAAGAACACAGGAAAGGAACATTGGAGGGGACGTGGATGGGAGAGGAGGAAAAAAAGAAACCAAACAGTGATATCTATTCAAGCTGGATCAAATCTGGAGTTCTGCTTAGTTCAGGAGCTTGCAACTTGTGGTGGCAAGCAGGACACAGGTAAATCTTTGCTGATGACACCTCCTGTGTGACCTACAGGAGAAAGCCTTTCCCTAAGAGTCCCAACAGATCAAACAGTGATGTTGTGTGTCCCTCCCACTGCTCCCAAATGGAGGTGTTAGCAGAGTGCCAAGCCTCTGTCACCCAGTACAGACTGACACCAGGCATGGATCCTCTCTCCCCAGCTCTTCAGCCCAGCTTTGAACCAGACCAAGGCAGAGGAACACAAGGATAAGAATGAGATCTGTATTTCTCTACAGAGAAGCAGCTGGGGACCCCCCTGTATGATTTAAATATGAACCTCCAGATGTATTCACCTTAACCTTCTGGAGTCCTGTGTACAGTTCTGGAGCCCCCAGCACAGGAAGGACATGGAACTGTTGGAGCCAGTCCAGAGGAGGNGGAGCCCACACTGCTCAGGTCATTGCTTTGCTCCATGGTTTGGAGGATGGGGGGGACCTGCCTCTGACACCCCCAGAGGTCCCCCACCTGGGGAAGGGGGAACAAAGAGGGAGGTTGAGAGCTCAGCACTGCTGGGACGAAGCCAGCTGGGGTCAGAGTCCAGCTCAGAAAGCTTATAAAGAAGCATTTATAAGCTCTCCAGAGTAGATTTAAAGCTGGCAGTGGATGCAGTGACTAAGGCTGTGATCCTCAAAGGTATTTAGGCATTTGATTCCCCAGTCAAGCCAAACCTTTGAGGATCTGGGCTCCAGAGCAAGGGCTCTCTAGCTAGACAAGCATGAATAATTGTTTGGGCAACGGTAATGGCCACGTGGCCCTCAGGCCAGCCCCCCACCATGGGGGTTGTCCCAACTAATGGCTTAGATCATAGAATCATAGAATGGCAAGGTTGGAAGGGACCTCAAGGATCAGCTAGTTCCAACCCCCTGCCATAGGCAGGGACACCTCCCACTAGCACAGGTCACTCAAGGCCTCGTCCAACCTGGCCTTGAACATCTCCAGGGAGGGAGCAGCCACAACCTCCCTGAGCAACCTGTGCCAGTGTCTCACCACCCTCACTGGAAAGAACTTCCTCCTAACAATGGAGGCTCCTGGCAGGTGGCTCACCACTCCCCAAACCCTCCCTGAAACCCAGAAAAACCCTCTGACATGATCTAGCCCAACCACTGTCCAATTCTACCAGGGCCACCCCTACACCATCTCCTTCAGCTGCAGGAGTTTCCCACTCATCTCAGTGTTTGGTTGTCTCTACCTTTGCCACCTCAGCCATCCCCCACCCCCAACCTCTTGCTCCCATGGAAGGGATGAGCTCTAAGAAAGGCTGAGAAGAGGAAAGGAGGAAACTAATAAAAGAGCAGCTCAGCTGAGGGATTCATCCAAAAGGCTGCTTCAAGGTAGAATGTGTCCTGGGGAAGAGGCATTAAAGTACATGGGCAATGGAAACAGCTGAATTAGAGGTGGCTCTCACTTCATCTAGTCAAATACACTGCCTGGCTAAAGTTGATGCATCCCTGTGGAACATTTTGGCTTCAACCAGTTTTATCAGGAAGCTTTTCTTAGGGAAAAGGAGAGAGAGAGAGAGAAAGAGACTGAGTGATGCTGTTTAGCTGGTGTTTAGGACGTTGGCTGTGCTTCAAATCCCTCTTCTGCCTGATTCAGAATGATCTCAAAAACCTCTGTGAGCAGGAAAAAAAAAAAAAAAAGGGAAGGAGAGGCTGGGAGGTGATGGTTTAAAAAGGCTGCATTGGAATGTTTAAAATATGTCAAAACCTTTTCTTTCTGGTTTTTTTTTTTTCTTTTTGTGTTTTTCTTTCTTTCTTTCTTTTTTTTTTTTCCCCTACCCTTTGAAAAATGGGAAATTCATCAAACATGACACTTCCCATGAAGAGTTCTGGCTCCAACAAATCAGTATATTTGGACACCCCCCTCCTGAGTCTCCCCCTCCACAACCATTTCAGCCAAATATTCTTGGCTGGTTCTAATTATACAGCCATATATTTTTATACACACATACGCCCAGCGCGCACACGTGAAGGCTCAGCAGCCACGGAGCCGACGGGCAGGGAAGTGTTGATAAGACCTTAGCTGCTCCACCACACAAACACACCAAAAAAAACCCTCTGAGAATCCTTTTCCTCCCCCCTCCACTCTTGACCTCACCTTCCCAGGAAAATCCCAGCACCAGGAGCTGGAGGCTCTGCAGATGGTGGCCACATGCACTGCCTGGCTGAGGCCTCATCCCCACATATCTGCACTTCTCTAGTGCCCTCCTCAGGTTTTGCAGCAGTTCACCTTGCTCTAGATGTGGAGTCACATCTGGCTCTGCTGTCCCACTGCCAGGCACCCAACATCCTTGTGGGAAGGGGAGAATTGGTCCTTTCTGCACCTGGTGAGAGGCCAGGGAACACAAGAAGCTCGGGGAAGACAATGTCCTCAATGCCAAAACTCCTCTTTGGCAGCTCCAGGCCTTCTAGGTGTATGCATGACCCTAAAAAAGAGTCCCTGTCTCACCATAGCATCATGGTTTAGGTTGGAAGGGACCTCATAATGTCCTGGGATAGCCAATGAGAGCCTGAAGGCACTCAGCACTCATCAGGATGCCTGCAGAACCTCTCAGGATCAACCCATAGAAGCATGGAATGGTTTGGTTGGAAGGGACCTCATAATGTCCTGGGATAGCCAATGAGAGCACTCAGCACCCAACAAGATGATAATGTCCTGGGCTAGTCAATGAGAGCCTGAGGGCACTCAGCACCCAACAGGATGCCTGCAGAATCTCTCAGAATCAACCCATAGAAGCATGGAATGGTTTGGTTGGAAGGGACCTCATAATGTCCTGGGATAGCCAATGAGAGCACTCAGCACCCAACAGGATGATAATGTCCTGGGCTAGTCAATGAGAGCCTGAGGGCACTCAGCACCCAACAGGATGCATGCAGAACCTCTCAGGATCAACCCAAAGAAGCATGGAATGGGTTGGGTTGGGTTGGAAGGGATCTGTAAAGGTCATCTAGTCCAACTCTCCTGCAGTCAGCAGAGGCATCTTCAACTACAGCAGGCTCCTCAGAGTCCTGTCCAACCTGACCTGGAATGTCCTCATAGAATGGTTTGAGCTGGGTTGGAGCAGGTTGCTAAGACACCCAAAGAACCTCAGCTGGAATGGCTCCAGGGATGGGACATCTACCACCACTCTGGGCAACCCAGGGCCAGTGTTTTACCTGCTTCACTGCAAAACCTTTCTTCCCTCTCTCCAGTCTCAACCTCCCTCTGTTAATTTAAACCATCACCCCTCATCCTGTCACAACAGGCTGCTAAGAAGAGCTGGGTTCAGGGTTGGTGGGAGGCATTATCTAAGCCCAGAGCTGCTGATAAGGTTTCCTTGGGGCTTCCTACACCAAAGGCACCCAGAGCAACCCTCTCGAGGAGGGAGAGGAAAGGTTTTCCTCTCTGAAGGATGAAATGGTTAAAGTGGAGAGCAAACAGGGCCACCCAGCTCTGCCTTTAACCCTCCTGCATCAGGAGGGACCCCAGGGCCAGCCAAATCTACCAGTTCTAGGAAATCATTCTTGAAACAACAGACACACACATTGGA
>WBNM01020315.1:37181-56928 GCA_013399055.1 Ramphastos sulfuratus
AGAAGGAAAAAAGAGAAGAAGGAAAAAAGAGAAGGAAAAAAGAGAAGAAGGAAAAAAGAGAAGAAGGAAAAAAGAAGA
The DNA here is from genome assembly GCA_013399055.1 of Ramphastos sulfuratus. Classification (NCBI taxonomy): domain Eukaryota; kingdom Metazoa; phylum Chordata; class Aves; order Piciformes; family Ramphastidae; genus Ramphastos; species Ramphastos sulfuratus. Next base: position 37,260 of record WBNM01020315.1, read on the forward strand.
AGGGAAAAAAGAGAAGAAGGGAAAAAATGAAGGGGAAAAAAAGGAAAAAAGAGAAGGAAAAAGAGAGAAGAAGGAAAAAAGAAGAAGGGGAAAAAGAGAAAGGAAAAAAAAGAAGGGAAAAAAGAGAAGGGGAAAAAGAGAAGGGGAAAAAGAGAAGGAAAAAAAGACAAGAGAAAAAAGAGAAGGAGGGGGAAAAAAGAGAAGAAGAGAAATAAAAAAGAGAAGGGGAAAAAAAAAAGAGAAGGGGGAAAAAAAAAAGGCATATTTGTTCAGGGTGTGATAGAGGGACTTCCAAAGAGCATGGAGACAATTGGGAGTGAGGGCTATTGAAGAGGAGGCTTTTGCTGCTCAGGGTGAGGAATCAAAGGGCAAGGCCTGGGGAGGCAGGAGAGGGGGGTGGTGGCCACCCCCGGGTGGCCAGTGACAGACAGGCTTGAGGCTGTGACCCCTCGTAAAATCCTGCCAGGGGGCTTGCAACATATTGTGTGGAGCTTAGAGTTGAGTTCCACACAGGGAGGCTCCTAATGAAGATGTCCTTCAAGGGGTGAAGGGAGAGGATGGGGCAATGGAACCAGCCTGTTTGCCAAGGAAGGAAGGTGGCAGGGATCTGTAACAGGAGATGTGAAGGGGTAGGGGAAAAAAAAAATGCTCCTGACTGCAGTATCAGCTAATAAAGGAAAGGCCTCCACACACATTAAATCCAAACTGCCCAACTATCAGAGGTTTGAGGGAAGGTCAAGCATCTACACATCCCCAGCTTCTTATTGCCCATCACAGAGTCATGGGGGTTGGAAGGGACCTCTGGAGGTCATCCAGTCCAACCCCCCCTGCTAAAGCAGGGACACCCACAGCAGCTTGCCCAGGATTACAATGCCCAGGTGTGTTTGGAATCTCTCCAGACTCCACAAGCTCTCTGGGCAGCCTGCTCCTGGGCTCCAGCACCCTCACAACAAAGAAGTTCTCCCTCCTGTTCAGGTAGAAGCTCCTGGGTTTGTGCCCATTGTCCCTTGTCCTGTCACTGGGCACCACCGAAAAGAGTCTGGCCCCATCCTCCTGCCCCCACCCTTTAGCTCTTGCTGAGCATTGCTCAGATTCCCTCTGGGGCTGCTCTTTCCCAGGCTCTCCTCACAGAGATGCTGCAGGGCATCTTTGTAGACCTCACTGGACTCTTTCCAGCAGTCCCTTACCCCTCTCAAACAGTGGAGCCCAGAACCTGGGCAATTTCATCCAGCCAGTTTGCTGAGTGCAGCTATCCTCTGCCTCAGGCTGACCTGGCCAGGGCTTGAACCAGACTGAGCAGAGATTTATTAACCCTCACAGTCAGAGATCAATAAATAGCTTCCTCTCCAGCAGGCAAACTGCCTGGAATACAAACCCATGAAACAAGCCCACCACCAATCTGCTCTCCCCAACCCCTCCAATAAAAGGATGCTCTAATCCCCCAGCAGACAGCACTTTCTGGTTCCTCCAGCATTTGGAAGCCAACTGTAATATTCACATCTAATTGCAGGGCCCTGGATCACTGCCACGTGGAGTATAGTTGTGAACAACATCATTTCTGTGCCTCCCTGGGGTTGTTTGGAAACTCTTCATACTTACAAGCTCCTCAGCTCCTCTGCTGACTGCACGCTGGTCACTCAGCCTCACCATGTTGTGAAAAGCAAGGGACACCAGGGTGGTTTAAGTGCAGGAGAAGAAAGGGAGACCTTCTTGTGGCCCTCTAGTACTTGGAGGAAAGCTGAGGACAGACTTCTGAGCAGGGCCTGCTGTGAAAGGACAAGGGGTGATGGTTTGAACTGAGAGAGGGAGATTCAGACTGGAGAGAAGGAAAAAAATGTTTGACACTGAGGTTGGTGAGAGCCTGGCCCAGGTTGCCCAGAGAGGTGGTAGATGTCTCATCCCTGGGAACACTCCAGGTCAGGCTGTATGGGGCTCTAAGCAACTTGCTGCAGATGAAGATGTCCCTGCTGAGTGCAGGAGAGTTGGACTGGCTGACCTTTAAAGTTCTCTTCCAACCCAATTCTACAGGGACACAGCCACACTGTTCCCATCCCTCCAATCACCTACTCTGCTAGGGAGAAGTGAGGTTGAATAAATGACTTTCATATGCAGTCTGAGATTGTTTTATTCAAATCAAAACCTCAGTGGGAGAAAGGGTGAAGGTTTTCTCAAAACCCCTCATTTTCCCCACAAAAGTCAAAAATCACAGCTCTGGTGTTCTTGACCTAGGTGGTGAAAAGTGAGAGATGGGGGCAAGAAAGATCCTGGTGGCATAGGATCTTTTCCAGTAGCCTCAGTGAGCAGTCCCTGTCATACAGGATCACAGCTCACAGGATGTCAGGGGTTGGAAGGGACCCAAAGAGATCATCCAGTCCAACCCCCCTGCCACAGCAGGATCAGACAATCTAGCTCAGGGCACACAGGAACACATCCAGACAGGCCTGGAAAGTCTCCAGAGAAGGAGACTCCACAACCTCTCTGGGCAGCCTGTGGCAGTGCTCTGGGACCCTTACAGTCAAGAAGTTCCTCCTTGTGTTGAGCTGGAACCTCCTGTGCTGCAGCTTCCATCCATTGCTCCTTGTCCTACCACAGGGAGCAAGCGAGCAGAGCCTGTCCCCAGAAGTCCCTGAGGTGCAAAGCTCTAGAGCTGGGAGTCTCCACTGAAGACTTGCCCTCTGCTTCCAAGCTCCCTGCTGGATTTGCTGTGGGTCAGAGGCTCAGGGTAGGCATTCCCACAGAGCCATCCCTACCTCCTTATTTCCCAGTCCCTCCCTGCCCAGCGTCACCCATCGCGTTCTGTCTCGTGTAATTCTGTTTACAAATGCTGACTCCCAGCTCCTTAACACATCTCCCTCTTCAAACCACGATATACTCTATTTTAGAGAAGGTTAAGAGCTCTCACAGGTGGAAACTGCCAGGAATAGCTCCCTGTTACTCACTCCTCCGAGTCTACGCACGGGTGTGACAGCGTAAGAGAACCCTCCGTGGTAAAGCGGATCACAGCTTCTGACAGTCGCTCTTTTAAGAAGCATTCAAGCCATAGCTGGAGCTTGGCAGGGAAGATTTTCCCTTTCTAATGGGAAGATTTTCCCTTTCTAATAACAGGTTTGGGAAATTGTACAGAATCCCAGCACAGTGGGGGTTGGAAGGAACCTCTGGGGATCAGCCAGTCCAAGCCCCCTGCTAAAGCAGGGCACCCACAGCAGCTTGCTCAGGATCGCAGCGGCCAGGTGGGGTTGGAATCTCTTCAGAGAAGGAGACTCCACAACCTCTCTGGGCAGCCTGCTCCAGGCCTTCAGCACCCTCACACCAAAGAATTTTCTCCTTCTGTTCAGATGGAACCTCCTGGGCTCCAGTTTGTGCCCATTGCCTTTTTTCCTCTAATAAAGAATCACAAAATGGTGTGGATTGGAAGGGCAGGTCACCCAGGAGCACAATGGCCAGGTGGGGTTGGAATCTCTCCAGAGAAGGAGACTCCACAACCTCTCTAGGCAGCCTGCTTCGGGCCTTCAGCACCCTCACACCAAAGAATTTTCTCCTCCTGTTCAGATGGAACCTCCTGGGCTCCAGTTTGTGCCCATTGCCTTTTTTCCTCTAATAAAGAATCACAAAATAGTGTGGATTGGAAGGGACCTCTTGGAGACCATTTAGTCCAGCACCCATGGTAAAAGCAGGGGCACCCACAGTAGGTCACCCAGGACCACAATGGCCAGGTAGGGTTGGAATCTCTCTAGAGAAGGAAACTCCACAACCTCTCTGGGCAACCCTGGCTCCAGCACTCTCACACCAAAGAAGTTATTTCTCCTGTTCAGGTGGAACCTCCTGGGTTCCAGTTTGTGCCCAGTGCCCCTTGCCCTGCATGGGCACCACTGCTGAGAGCGTGGCCCCATCCTCTTACCCTCACCCCCACCCTTCAGCTATTGATCAGTACTAATAAGATAAATCAGCTGATGTTCCTCTCCACCTCAGAAAGAAAACTGGAAGGAAATCTTGGAAGTGTTTACAGACCACCAGGCAAAAAGAAAACCAAAAAATAGGACAGACAAAAATAATTTTCAGACATTCCATGTGAACCTTTCCCTCTTTGCTTAGTCTCTTTTACTCTGCTAACAGCTAATTAAAACATTAAATGCTTCCTCAATATTAACACCACCCCCCCAAACCTCTAATAATATTTTTTTTATAAAGGAAAATGGCTTTAGAAGACTTTCAACCTTGTCAGAAGCTGGGAAATCTGTGAAAATAATCCCATATCCCACAAACAATTTCAGTTTGAATATATTTGCCCTTTGTGGCAGAGAGGAGGAAAAAAAATAACCAAACCAAACATGTAAAACAAAATTTCCAACCAGCTCTAGCAATGACTTCATGTTTTGTGTAACACTTTTCAAGGTGACAGATGGACCAAAAGAAACTCCTGACCTGACCCAGCCCTGAAACTGGTTGGATGTTAGAGGTGGTGGGCTCAAGAGTGCTGGTAGGGCAAAGAGAGAAGGCCTGAGCAAACCTTTGTGTCAAGAAGGGAGGCTTCACATCTTGCTTCCTGAAACAGGTCCTGGTGCAGAAAACAGAATCATAGAATCAGTCAGGGTTGGAAGGGACCACAAGGATGAGGCAGTTCCAAGCCCCCTGCCATGGGCAGGGACACCTCACACTAGATCAGGCTGGCCAGAGCCTCATCCAGCCTGGCCTTAAACACCTTCAGGGAAGAGGTTTCCACCACCTCCCTGGGCAACCCATTCCAGGCTCTCACCACTCTCATGGTGCATCATCATGCCCATCAGCAAGAGACAGAGCCAGGAGCCAAAACTGGGTAAGCATCAAATTCATCAAGGGTTTGGAGGACCATGGGGACCCCTTTACTCTGCTCTCCTCAGACCCCACCTGGAGTCCTGTTTGCAGTTCTAGAGCCCCAGCACAGGAAGGACATGGAACTGTTGAAGTGGGTCCAGAGGATGCTCAGAGGGCTGCAGCAGCTCTGCTATGAGGACAGGCTACAAGAGTTGGGGCTCTGCAGCCTGGAGAAGAGAAGGCTTCAAGGAGACCTTAGAGTAGCCTTCCAGTATCTGAAGAGGGCTACAGGAAGGCTGGGGAGGGACTATTGACAAGGTCTTGTAATGCCAGGACAAGGGGCAATGGGTTTGAACTGGCAGAGGGGAGATTTAGACTGGATGTCAGGAGGAAGTTCTTTACAGTGAGGGTGGTGAGACACTGGCACAGGTTGCCCAGGGAGGTTGTGGCTGCTCCCTCCCTGGAGGTGTTCAAGGCCAGGCTGGATGAGGCCTTGAGTGACCTGTGCTAGTGGGAGGTGTCCCTGCCTATGGTAGGGGGTTGGAACTGGATGATCCTCGAGGTTCTTCCAACCTTACCATTCTATGATTAGATGTGGTACTTGCCCTGATGCTGGCTGTGGTATCCTTTTCCAGAGGTGAACAGTGCTGCTTCCTAGCCCTTGTGCCCATTTCCAGGGGTAAACAGTGCTGCTTCCTAGCACTGGTGCCCATTTCCAGGGGTAAAGAATTCAGCTCCCCATCAATTTTTCCCCAGCTTTGCAGTGTTTTTTCATCCATGCTGAGTTCTCACCTGGTAAATCCTAAAAAAAGTTGGATCTATTCAGGGCAAAGAGGCTGAGGGAGAAGAGGATGGTTGGTAGATAGCAGGGGAGCCAGCTGCAGCGTTGATGTTAGGGGGAGGCTGCCAAATAGCTGCTGAGGGATGGGGCAGTGGTGTGGCAGTCATTTCTCCTTCAGCAGAGCTGGCAAACGGAGCCAGAACATATCCAGACATGCACTTGAGGGCTTCCAGGATTCATTGGCCCTGACATCTTCTGCCAGAAATAGAGGGAGACATTCTGTAAAACACATGGCTGTCAAAAGGCCATGGCTCTACCACCTCAGCTCCTCTCCTTTCCACTGCCCTCTCCTCTGCCAGAGACCTTTTCCCACTTCCTGGCCGTTGCTGAGGAGGCATCCAGATGCCTTCTCAAGCCACAACCAAAAGTGGCTGGAATCAAAGCAGCCAAGCAGCAGAAGAAATCTGGAGGCCCACTTGACATGGAAGATCAGGTCCTGTAAGGGTAGCAGCCCCCTTTGCTCTGCTCTCCTCAGACCCCACCTNTCAAAATAATCACATTTCAGGGTCTAGCACATTTTACTTGCACAACTTATCTACACTAGTGGGACTTGTAGCCCTATGGTGATCCTGCCCTAGCAGGGGGGCTAGACTTGATGATCAGGGAATCACAGAAACATTCAGGTTGGCAAAGCCCCTCAGGATCACCAAGGCCAACCTAGAACCCTGCTCTACAAGATTCACCTTAAATCATATCCCTGAGCACCACATCCAAACACATTCAGGCTTGGTGACTCCAACACCTTCCTGGGCAGCTCGTTCCAGTCCCTGACCACTCTCTCCAGGAAAAGCTTTTTCCTAATGTGCAATCTAAACCTCCCCAGCCTCAGCTTGAGGCCATTCCCCCTTGTTCTGTCACCAGTTACCTGTGAGAAGAGGCCAGCAGCAGCCTGGTGACCACACAAAGCCTTTCTGGGTGGGTGGGAAAGGGACCAGTCGGCCTGGAAAGAAAGTGTTTGAGAGGTGTCTGGCAAAACTGCCACATTTGCTGGGGTCATTTTGTACATTGCCTGCTCAGTGGAGGCCACAGGGGACTCCAAGAGAGCTCCCAAACCTCCTGAGAACATAAATGCTGTATTACATATAACCAAACTGTCCAAGCAGTGAAGTATTTTGGGTCTGACAGTAGGCAGGATCACACAATCACAGAACGTGAAGGGTTGGAAGGGACCTTTAAAGATCATTAAGTCCAACCCCACTGCCAGGGCAGCTGAGTGCATAGGGAAGAATGTAAAGAACAAAGGTATGGACAGATATTTAGCTCCTAAGAAATGGTAAAAGGACCAAGCAGAAATGGATGTCTGTGTCCCTTGTGGAGATCAAGCCTCCTCCCACCCTGCACACACAATAAAAGTTACCCAGGGAGATGTACCCAGTAGCAGCGAAGAAAAAGTTATAAACAACTTGGAGCCCAGATCCAGCTAACCACAGGGCAAGACATTTCAGCTAGTCTGTGCCTCAGCTCCCACCATGGCACAGAGATGTTGCATCACTACGGGGCAGAGACAATAAAACCATGACATGGCTGAAAAGTCCTGAGGTGCGAGGGACGAGGACCAGATGGGACAACCGCGGCCGGGTAGGCTGTATGGGTGTTCCCTTTCAGTCACTTTCCCTTTGGCATCTAGATTTTGGTCCCAGTGACATGGAAGCCTTGCAAAGACATTGTTCACAACACAAATGACTCCTGCTTGCCACCCACTGTACATTATTTCCTCTCCCTTGCTCGCTGTTTCTTCTCTTTAAGAAAGATAAAACCAGGCAAGAGGAGGACGCGAGACCTGCAGCGTCCAGTCGAAGTGAGTGAATCATTTCTGCACTCCATCTGTCATTAAATGGTTGGACTTGATGATCTTAAAAGGTCTTTACCAACTGAAAACAATGCTGTAACTTGTCTGGAGGAATGATTCCATCAAATGTTGGTTGGGCAAGTTTAGGAAGTTCCTCAAAGCACTTGAGCACGTAAAGGGAAAAGACATCTAATACAGGACCCCCCCCCCACCATCATAATTTCATCCAGCTGTAAAATCACATGTGATGAAGTAGTACCAGAGCCTGAGCTCTCCTTATCCCAGCTCATTGCACAGAATCAGAATGTCAGGGGCTGGAAGGTACCTCCAAAGCTCATCTGGTCCAGCCCCCCTGCCAGAGCAGCATCACCTAGAGCAGATCACACAGGAACACATCCAGACGGTTCTTGTGGAGACTCCACAACCTCCCTGGGCAGCTGGTTCCAGTGCTCTGTCACCCACGCAGTGAAAAAATTCTTCCTCAGTGGGTAACAAGAGCTGCTTGCTGTATGCAGGAGGGAAAAGAGGATTTGTCACCCTTCCAGCCCTGACTTGATAGATCCAGGGATGTTATTGGGCCAGGGGAGGTTTAGGTTGGATATTAGGAAAAAAAATTTATTTGCTGATTGAGTGGTCAGGGATTGGAACAGGCTGCTCAAGGAGGATACACCATCTCTGGAGGTGTTCAAAAAGGTGTGGACATGGCAGTCTGGGACATGGCTGAATGGCCATGGTGGTGTCAGGTTGATGGTTGGACTCAAAGAGGTCTTTTCCAACCAAAGCAATTCTATCACTCCATGATTCCACTCCAGTATCTTACACTAAAACGTAGTAGCCAGGAGTGAGCACCCGACCCTTCCCAAATTGCTGAGTAAGTAAGGGGGCAAAAGGAGCAGTGTTGCCAAGTGAGGAGCTGAGGCACACACAGAGGTTCAGGGCTGTCAGCAGAGTCCAAGGGAGCTTTGCAGGTTACACATCCAGCCCTTCACCGCCATGATGGGAGCACTGACCACAAGTGTCCTGCATCCACCTACCCAGAACATCTCTGCAGGTACTGCTGGGTCTACAGACCCCTGCTAGCCCTTTCTCTCCATGGGAAAGCATCATGACTAAATAAAGACAGAGATTTGCTTCTGATGGGGGAAACTGAGCTGTAAACACCTTGCTCCCAGATGGGAGCAGAGGGCCAGAAGAGCCAAACTGGTCTCTAAACTGCAACCAATCTGCGTCACTCTAAGACCCTTTTCCCTAAAGTAGAAGGGGCACTAGGTTAAATTCATCCAGGTATTAGGGGAATCTCAGCCCTGCAAGCATCACTTTCTGGTTTTAGGTGGACTATTCTAAGCTCTCCTAAACCAGTGTGCCTCAGCATCCCAAAATGCATCCTCTCTGCTGAGCGTGCCAGGGTTAGCAAGCCAACTTTGTGGTGGACTGTGCAGGGGAGGACCAGAGCCAAGACCCCCTGAAAACAACCAGACAATAGTTTCTCTGTCTGCAGCTCCAACACTCCAGATCTGAACTTGTGCCTTTGTCGAAGATGCTGTGGACAACCTCAGTGTGTTTGGCTCAATGTGGATGGATTAAAAGGAGTCTGAAGGTTGGGATAGAGAAGGTCAGACAGTCTAGTGAGGTCTGCCTGGCTTCAAAGCCTATGGATTTATAGGAAATGTGTATGAAGAAACTTAAAAGAACAGACCAGTGCCTGTTCCATCTCTCTTGGTGGGATATGCTCAGACAAAGACAGCTCTAGCCTGTGCTGGATGCTTTCATGTGCACTGGTTCTTGAATCTGCCCCATGGTTCAGTCTGCCTGAGCACATAAAGCAGCAGTGGTGGAAGAGGGTAGAGTTATGGTTCTTTTGACAGGAACCTTTACATTTTGTACTTCTCACAAGTTGAAGTTTGCATCACTTTTTGCTACCCTGCTGAGGTTTAATCCTCTCTGCATTCTGGAACAATATGAGACCCCATCAGGCAACGTTAACTTCGTGCTGGAGTTTTTTTGGCATCAGATGCTGCATGCTCTAATCTATTTGCAAATCAAAAGCCAATGCTTTGCACACTCCAGTGAAAAGCCAGAGGCAGCCTGCCCCACTAGAAAGGTCACCAGATTAGGACTCCAGGGAACTCTTCGAAGTTTTGCCACTGATTTACTGCTCAGTCTTGGCCAAGCCATCTCTTTTCTTTGTGCCTCTAGTTTTCCTCTCATTCTTTGTGTTTGCAGTCCAGGCTGTAAGTTCTTTAGGGCAGGAGCAGCCCTCTCGTTATGTGCTGAGAGAGCAGCAGCCTCTCCCCCTACCCTATCCTAGCTGGACTATATCTACTAGATGCTACTGCAAGACAAAGAACCTCCATGGTTGAAAAGAGTTTGCCTTTCACTGCCAGGACCTTCAGCCTCTCTTGCCTCCTTTCAGAAGAGGCACCAGCCACCCCATGAGCGAGCCAGCTCCCAGTCAAAGGGTTAAAACAACCAAGTCCACGAGACAAAGAGGAGAAAGGTGTAAGAGGAACTCAGCTCATATGGCAAACTAGGTACTAGTTAATCAATAGTACTCAAAGGTGAAGGCTGTAGGGAGGAGCCAGGGATCATTGCACAAGTTAAGCAAAGTTTAGCAAGCCTGATAAAGCAAAGCTTTAACTATTTTCTGTGAAAAGTTTCACCTTTCCTCTAACCTAGTGCTGGAACAAGGACCACAATACCCCCATCTTCTCTCTGACTGACTCATGCACTACAGGGTTTAGTGGAAGGTTTGAGAGCAGCCCATGGACAATACCTCTTTATTGCCCTGACAGTTCATATACTACGTGTTACGTACAATTCTCCTATCCACCGGACTCTCGATCCAAACTCTTCTGGTAAAAGGGCTTGTGGGCAGTTTACTTTCTGTCCAATGACTTCATTGCAAAGGATTTTTCTTCTCTGTTGAGCTTGCCATGTGCAAGCTTTCCTTCCTCTTGTTTCCCTCCTCTTGTTTCCCAGTTTCTGGAAATAATTTGTGGTTTGGAAATGGAAATGCCCTTATAGGCTTCAAAGAGCTTCAAGCCTGCCATACCAGATCAGCTCATTGGATCCATTCAATTGGCTCTCCACTTTTCCAGCCATGACCAATACCTGGTACTGCAGAAGACAGCATCACTTCAGAGTGGCAAGAGGACACTTCAGCTTTAGACAGAGTCCCTTCTCTGAGAGCTGCTAAAGCATCCTTCCCACTTCCACCCTGAAGCGCCCCAGATTTTCTGAGTTTCTCAAGGATTTCAACTAAAGGGCAGAGATTCCCCCCACCCCAAGGACAGAGAGACTTAAGGGGGACAAAGTCCATCAACACATATCAGAAGAGGGCTTCCCAAAACAGAGTGTGCACAACAAACACAGCTCAACCCCTTCCAGGACTGGCTTGGCTCACTTCCCTCCGTTCAAAGAAGTTGGCAGGCAAATCTTTATTGTAAGAGACAGAACAGAAGCCGGAGGGGAGGTACCAAAATCTGGGGATAATTCACAAAATCCTGGCCTGTGGTGGATGGAGAAGGAAGCTGGTGTTATGTGGCTATCATTGGTGCTTCTCCTGTTAGGGCAGCTAGATTGAAACAAGCCATGTATCAATGATCACAGCTCATTTTCAGCTGACATCTTTCCTGGTTGCTTTTAAAGGAATGGGAAGAAGGTACAAGCTAGGACAGACTTTTTTAGTTTAGTTTTTTTTTTTTTTTTTTTTCTTGGCTTGCCTCTTCATGTCAAGGTGGCCCTGTGCTTCACATATATCCCATGTACTGCAGCAGGATTATTTATTCAACTGAGTACAATTTAGCACTTCAAAGACACCAGATTTGGTCTCTTAAAAGGCTGCCATTTCCCCCCAAAGAGCACCACCAACCTTCTCCATGTCTGGTGACTCCATATACTCAGAATGGTTTAGGTTGGAAGGGACCTCAAAGTTCATTCAGTCCCACCCCCCTGCCATAGGCAGGGACACCTCCCACTAGAACAGGTCTCTCAAGGCTTCATCCAATCTGGCCTTGAACACCTCCAGGGAGGTCGTGGAGCACAGAATCACTGAATGTGATCGAAGATGTGATCACACCCTCCCTGGGCAACCTGTGCCAGTGTCTCACCACTCTCACTGCAAACAACTTCCGCCTAATATCCAGTTTCAATCTCCCCTCTGCCAGTTCAAACCCATTCCTCCTCATCCTGTCATTACAAGACCTTGTCAATAGTCCCTCCCCAGCCTTCCTGTAGGCCAGCTTCAGATACTGGAAGGCCACTGCAAGATCTCCTCAAAGCCTTCCTCATGCCTCCTTTTTTCCCATGGCCAACAAGCAGTGGCAAAGCCACAGAGTTGGACTTTGTTCTCCATCTCTGCAGACTTGGCAGAGAACCATTAGGTAGGCAACCTGCATTCACCTCGGTCTGATGAGCTGGGCTTGCACGCCCGCCTGCGATGGGTGCAGGTAGGCAAGGGCATCACTCTTGGGATGAGGGAAGCTTCAACCAGAGGACATCTGCTAGAGGAAATGGAGGGATGTACGGTGTTACATTGCCACCTTGTGGAGAGCTCCCACTGGAGAGGAGTGAAGAAAGATGGCTGACTAACCACTTGTGCCATGCAAGTTGTTGTATGCTCATGGCTGGCTAAGCGCTTGTGCCCTTGCTGTGCCCGGATGGGCCACCACACATTGCTGTCCTTTCTTCACTGAGTTGTGAAGCATGGGAGATCTCTGCAAGGCCTAGAGGTCCAATGCATGGGCAACATCAACCCATGGCTTCAGTGGCTGGATCTGCAAATGTGGTGTGAAGGTTTTGTATATTTGTATTTGCTGCCGATGTGAAACGAGAGCCTGGTCCTAGGCTCATTTCGGTTGGAAAAGACCTTTAAGGGCCACGAAGATGCTCAGAGGGCTGAAGCAGCTCTGTTAGGAGGACAGGCTATGAGATTTGGGGCTCTTCAGTCTGGAGAAAAGAAGGCTTTGACCTTAGAGTAGCCTTCCAGCATCTGAAGGGGGCCTACAGGAAGGCTGGGGAGGGACTACTTACAAGGTCTTGCAATGCCAGGACAAGGGGCAATGGGTTTGAACTGTCAGAGGGGAAATTGAAACTGGGTGTTAGGAGGAAGTTCTTTACAGTGAGGGTGGTGAGACACTGGAAAAGGTTGCCCAGGGAGATTGTGGTGCACAGAAGCACAGAATGTGATCAAAGATCACATTCTGTGCTTCTGTGCTCCACAACCTCCCTGGAGGTTTTCAAGGCCAGGTTGGAGGAGGCCTTGAGTGACCTGTAGTAGTGGGAGGTGTCCCTGCCTATGGCGGGGGGGTGGGACTGGGTGATCTTTGAGGTCCCTCCCAACCTTACCATTCTATGATTCTATTATTATTGAGTCCCAAGATGTCAGCCCTCTGCAGATAGAAGTCTGTGTCACCCCCACTGCTACCACCTCTTGCAACACTGCTACCACAAGAGAAGAGCCTTTATCTGAGCTCTGTGAGCCCAGGCCTCCACAAGCTCCACGAGAGACTTGCAGGAAAATGTATTTCCTTTCGTTAAGTGGAGAAGAAGCCTCTGGTGGCAACGCTTTTTATATTAGAGGTGTCCCCAGAGAGGTTCAGATATCCCAACCCACAGCCTGCACCCCCCTGTTGGTGTGATGGAGTGCTGTGTTGACAGACTGGAAGAGAATTACTGACAAGTGCTACCATGTGGACTCTCGCAGCCATGCCACGTATTGATCTCCATCTGGTGATGATGTGCACTTCTGCGATCGCACCGACACCATTCTCCCTCTCCCAGGGATCTGCAGACTAAGGTTGTGGTTTGTTTGGGTTTTTTTTGGAGTGAAGAGGATTAATGTTGTTTATCAGCCAGCAGTGGTTGGTTGGGCCTTTAGGATGAGAAAACAAATGGGCACAAAGGGAAATCACAGGTCTGTGCCTGAATGCCCTTACCAAGAGGGATTAAACATGATGTGGCAAACCCTGAGAAGATGAGAAGAAGAGGGTCTAAGAAATCTTCTTGCTCTGTATTTTTGTTTCCCCTCAAACCACACTTTAAACTCCACTTATTAGTTCATAGAATGGTAAGGTTGGAAGGGACCTCAAGGACCATTTAGTTCCAACCCCCTGCCATAGGCAGGGACACCTCCCACTAGTACAGGTCACTCAAGGNACATTCTGTGCTTCTGTGCTCCACAACCTCCCTGGGCAACCTGTGCCAGTGTCCCACCACCCTCACCCGAAAGAACTTCCTCCTAATATTCAGTTTCAATCTCCCCTCTTCCAGTTCAAACCCACTGCCCCTTGTCCTGTCATTGCAAGACCTTGTCAATAATCCCAAGTTCCAAGCAAAAAGCATGGCACACTGGTAACTCTGTCACCTGTGCACCAGAGAATGCTTTCAGCTGGAAAAGACCTCTAAGATCACCGAGTCCAACCATCACGTTGGAGATCAGTAATGGCTGGCAGAGAAGGTAGAAAACATCTGGCACCAATTTGAGGCAGCAAGCTGCCCTCCCAGGTTGTCTACTGCCAGCCCATCCTCCATTGGGTATTGGGAAATAAACAAATAAGCAAAACCTTTGGATCTGGGGAATGTGGCAAATGGTACTCGCAAGTATCTGAAGTGTGGGCTGAAAGTTTCAAGACCTTGAGAGAGAGAGAGAGGAACAGTCTTTGATTTGAAGGAAATCTGACACCTCCTCAAAGAAGCGGCCACATTCTTTGAAACACAAGATATGGACAGCTAGAGAGATGCTGGCCAACAACAACAGGACATGAATGCCAACATCTCCTGGTGGGAATAAAGGCAGTCAATTGGAGCTCCAGAGGTTTGCGATGGGACTCTTGCTAAACCCCAGCTGCCAGTAAATTCGACGTCTCTCTTAGAAACAGACCTACAGAGATGAGAAACTGCTCTGGTTCTCAGGAGGAGCACTCAGGCTGCCACTTTTCTTTGCACAAAGGTCTATCTGGATAAAGGCAGTGGCATCAGCAGAGGATGTTTGTTTTTCTCCGAGGCATATAATTTGATATCTCAGGAGACTTCAGTTAAGAAACAAATACTTTGCACTGTGTGGAAACAGCAAGACCTGGATTAGGCTTACCAACATGTGTTGTGAAGACAACTCTCAATGTGTAGTTACTAATGGGGAGGCATCATGATAAATGGGGCCAGTAGTAGCAAGGTGCTTCAGAAAACTGCTTGTCAGGCCAGGGAAGTTTAGCATTTCAAACAACCACCTAGATAACATAAAATCTGTGATAGTGGGATTTGCAGAGAGAGTATAAGTTGTAGAGTTAGATAATGGTTGGGCTTGATGGTCTTAAAAGTCTTCTGCAACCAACATGATTCTATGACTCTAGGTTACTGAGATAGTAAAGAAGAAAGAGGATAGGCTGGATTAAGGTCTACAAGAATTATCAGCTAAGAGCCTACCTGGCCTGGGCTTCCTCTACAGCCAGTGAAGAAAAGATGGCACCATCAGGGAGAAAAATCTGGGTGAAGGTTGAAGGGCAGGTTATGGCACCCTGGGGTGCATCAAGAAATGTGTGTCCAGCAGGTCTGGGGAGGTTTTGCTCCCCCCCTACTCTGCCCTAGTGAGACCACACCTGGAATACTGTGTCCGATTTTGGGCTCTCCAGTTCAAGAGAGACAGGGACCTGCTGGAGACAGTCCAGTGGAGAGCCATGAGGATGATTGGGGGACTTGAGCATCTCCCCTACAAAGAGAGACTGAGAGCCCTGGGGCTGTTTAGTCTGGAGAAGAGAAGGCTGAGAGGAGATCTGATCAATGTCTAGCAATACCTGAGGGGTGGCTGAGGCCAATCTCTTTTGGGTGGTCAGCAGCAATAAGCCAAGGAGCAACAGCTACAAACTGGAACACAGAAAGTTTCACCTCAACATGAAGAGAAACTTCTTTAGAGTGAGAGTGACAGAGCCCTGGAGCAGGCTGCCCAGAGAGGTTGTGGAGTCTCCTCTGGAGACTTTCAAACCCCACCTGGATGCATTCCTGTGCAAACTACCCTGGGTGATCCTGCCTTGGCAGAGGGATTGGACTCAATGATCCCTGGAGGTCCCTTCCAACCTTGAAAGTTCTGTCATTCTGGCTGAAGCCAAGGTGAAAAACTGTCTTGCAAAGCTGTGTATAAAGAACACCAAAATCAAACACCTCAGCTTGTGACTTTGGTGCAGTGTTTGATGACTAATGAAATACTCAGATGAATAATAATAATAAAAAAAAGAATTCTAAAGTAGCAACAAAGAAGTGTCCCTGGGTTGGCTGCTATTAAAATCATTTGAAGAATGGCTTCTTCTGTCCTGGCATCCTCAGTTCAGGAAGGATGCAGATATCTTGAGAATTAGAATTGAAACTAAAGCCACAAAAATGATCTTGCAAGGGAAGACAAGCCTTGCCATGCAATGAGTATAACTCTCTACTCCACTATGATGTCAAAAGGTGACTTGGTATTTTTAGCAGCAGGCACTTTCACAGGGAATAGATGCCTCAGACCTCTCAAGACTTCCAGCCCAAGCCACAGGATTCAGAGAGAACTCAGGCTGCTGTTAGACAAATGCAGCTGTGAAGCAGGATGTGATTGCCTCATAGTTTAATATCAGAGATGTGATGGAGCCTCGAACCATTTGGAGCTTGATACAAATGGCCACTTTAGCACTCTGACACATATGGCTGTGTGGAGGTACTTAGGTTTAAGAGCATGTGCTCAGGCAGTTATTGCAGAGCAGCTGATGCATGGTAACTCATCAGCTGAAGGTAACCTCTTCCTGGATCAATATGCCTCATAAAACATTCAACCCAGAGCAGCTCCTACAGAGAGGAAAAAAAAAACCCAACCAAATCTGCAACTTAACTACATCCAGGGAGATAAACACAGAGACTCAGGCTCACCACAGTCTACTCTTACCTCGGGATCAAAGAGAAAGAAGCCTACACTGGAATTAAGGGGGCATTAGGAAATGAAAAAGCAAAATCCCACCCAAACCTCACAGCTTTGTATCAAAGCAGTGGAAGCCACTCGTGGAGGGCGAGGGTGGACAGCTCCGTTACTCAGCCTCCCGCACCACGGGGAGCTTCATGCTCTCTCAAGACAGCCTCCCGTGATGCCAGCCTTGAGTTTGTGATCTTCCACACCCTCATACAGACTCAAGTAATGCCTGGATGGCTGAAGCAGCAGCTCCCACGGATGGGAACTCTCCTTTGTCTGAACCAGTGGCCTGGCAAAACCCAGAGGCATTCATTTCAACGGCAGTCGGTGCCACCTTACAACTACCCCAGCAACTGATGCCAGTTGTACACACTCCATCCTTAGGCTGCTTCTTAAGCCTCCCCAGCCCTACCAGCCCTTCCTATTCTCTTCCTCCACAGCTGAGCCTCTAGCTTTAGCAAAAAACAAACCAAAACAATCTCTACAAAATAGTTCCACATTCACTACACAGAAATCTGTGCAAATCTGCAAGTTGATCACGCGAGGACAACATGAAATAAATGGAACTGAATACCAAGATGACACAGAGGAGATTGTACTTGAGTATATTATTCATTTCCATATTTAATTCATTCATTATGTTCCTTCTCTCTTTTTTTTTTTTTTTCTCTTTTTTTTTTCTCTCTTCTTTTTTTTTTTTTTTCCCTCTTTTCTTTCCCTCTCCTCCCTCCCCCTTCTTCAATTTATATGGAACTGCAACACATTTTCCAGCCTGCTGTGCTGGAAGGCTGCAGTGTCAAGGGACTCTGCAGTTAAATGTAAGACCTTGTTGTCATCTTGTGCACTGGGCCTTTGTCCTCAGGAAACCGACAGCTCCAAGTTAGATAACAACTGGTAAATCATCATCTTTGCTCAGCCTTTGCAAAGGCAGGTAGGGGAGGGGGTGGCAGGAAGGAGGTTTCTTCAGAGAAAGAAAACAAAATCTCCTAAGGGATTAAGAACCTCTCTGACCACTCATCTTTGAAGTCTCCTCCTAAATCTTTTGTCTTCCCTGATATTCCTATTTCTTGGCCTGCTTTTTGAGTTGGAAGAAGATATCCATCTGGGGGCTCTGGGCAGGGTGTGAAGGGCAGATGAGATGTGGATCAAAAAGAGGAAAAGATGTTTTTTGGTGAAGGGTGGAGCAAGGCAGAAGCCAATTTCATTTTCTGCTTCAGCAAGGATCATTCATTATTCTCCAAGGGTTAACCTTGCCTGGAAAGCCCATGGGAGGAAGCCTACACTGGTTGGTCGCAAGGACCGGATAAGATGACTTCATACAACATGTTTTCTTTTCTAGCTCTGATTCCCATGATTTTGTAATAAGCCAACCTTGAATCAGCTAGTGAAAATTCCCTTCCTTCTGCTTCAGCTCTCCCCTAAATTCACCCTTGCACCTCTGGAACAACCTGGAGTTTTACATCTCCCCCTCCAGCAGGCAGAGAAAGGTTCTGGCTTCTCGCCCCTGCCCAGGAGTCAGTGCTGCACTCCTTGCACCTCTGCTTCAGCCTTCAGCAGTTTCTACCTCAACCCAGCTGAGGTTCCACTGGTAATGCTTTATTCTTATTTTTATTTGTCTGTGTATGAGGTAATACAGTCCCATGGTGGCATGTTGATGCATGAAGAAGAGAAAAACAAAATACTTAATCCCAGCCAGATGAAAGGAAGGAAAAAAACAAAACAACTACCCTGAGTTCCCCTACACTCTTGCTTGGTAAATTTTCTTCTGAAACCAGCTGTTGGACATATGGCTTTAAAAGTGAAGTTGTGTTCACTACTCTTAGATAGGCCAAGGGCCTCATCCTGTTTGTTCTTTCTTGGTTTGGAAAACTACAGCGACAACTGGATGGGAGTCACCACTCTGCACATTCAGAACTTCACTCCACAGCAGAAAACACACTGCAGTGACAGAGGCTGTGCTGGAGATCATAGGATCACAGAATCATTTTGCTTGGAGGTGACCTTTAAGCTCATCAAGTCCAATTGTTAACCCAACGCTGCGAGGTCACCACTAAACCATGTCCCTCAGCACCGCATCTACACAGCATTTAAATCCCCTCAGCGATGAGGACTCCACCACTGCCCTGGGCAACCCCAGCCAGGGCTTCACAACCCTTTTTGGGAAGAGACTGTTCCTCATGTCTGACCTAAACCTGCCTTGGTGCAATTTGAAGCCATTTCCTTTTGCCTTACTGCTTGTTTATTGGGGAAAGAGACCAATCCTCATCTTGTTCCCAGCCTCCCTTCAGGGAGTTGTGGAGAGCAATGAGGTCTCCCCTCAGCCTCCTCTTCTCCAGGCTGAACAATCTCAGTTCCCTCAGCTGATCCTCACAAGACAGCAGTCTGGGTTGGAAGCAAATTAGGATGGGGAGAAGAGGCAAGTCTGAACAGGGCTTTTCCAATTGCATTTCCTGCTCTTGAAATGTCCACAGGTTTTACTTTTGGGTGGTAGGTGCTCAGTGAGAACCAAAATTTCTGTCACCCTGAAAAACAATGTTACCATCTGAGATCAGTGGGATTTTTCTTTTAGAGTATCTGTGATATATTTTTCTTTCCACTGAAGAGGAGAGAATTGATAAATTTCCAAACACTTTGAGCCATCAGATTCTAGTTACATTAGTTGCAATACTTTAAACCCCAAGACCAAAGCAGAACATCCTGGAATTACTGAAATAATCTCACCAGGGTCCCAGGCACAGTCAGTCTCTGCTCTCTGCCCTTTTCATGCACTTAGTCAGGGTCCTCATCCTCTTCATACCCTCCTCCTATTCATCCTCCTATCAGCTCCATTTCTTCTCCAAATACCTCCCTCCACATCTTCCCTTGTCCTATCTCCTTAACAGTTGCCCACAATTTTGGTTGTAGGAACAATTAACCCAAACCACTCGTAACAGCACCAACAGCTCTTGGAGGCTGCTCTGCTCCCCACCCCAGTGTCTGTGATTCACCCAGTGAGGTCACCAACTACTCAAGGCAGGGATATCAGACTCCTATGTATCCTCATCACACCATGAGGGTGCAAGGTGCTGGCCTTGTGGGTAAGGATCTCTTAGATTCATGTTCCTACTGACCACAGGAAGGTGAACCTTAGAATCATAGAATCATCAGGGCTGGAAGTGACCTCAAGGATCATCCAGCTCCAACCCCCTTGCCATGGGCAGGGACATCTCACACTACAGCAGGTTGCTCAGAGCCACATCCAGCCTGGCCTGGTGGAAGACCTCCAGAGATGGGGCTTCCACCAACAACCTGGGTAAACATGGTGAAGAGCTTCTTCCTA
>WBNM01020321.1:4680-15664 GCA_013399055.1 Ramphastos sulfuratus
ACACTTCCTGAGCTTGCTCACAAGGATGTTATGGGAGATAGTGTCAAAAGCCTTGCTAAGGTCAAGACTCCATCCACTAGTCTCTCTGCATCTACCAATTCAGCTATGGCATCACAGAATGCTATTAGATTAGTTAAACATGATTTCCTCTTGATAAATCCATGCTAACTACTCCTGATAACATTCTTTTCTTCCAAGTGCCTAGAGATGACCTCCAGAATGAGCTGCTCCATCATTTTTCCAGGGATGGAGGTGAGGTTGATTGGTCTGTAATTTCCTGGACCCTCTTTCTTGCCTTTTTTTAAGACTGGAGTGACTTTCCTCCAGTCCTCCAGTCCTCAGGCATCTCTCTTGTTTGTCACGATTCTGCAAAGGTGATGGAGAGTCAATATAGCATTACTGCTTTCAACCAGCTGATGAGAGCTTTGTGTGACTATCTTGGTCGTGCTAAATTGCAGGCACATATGCAATGACTGGGTCAGTCTCTAGAGAAGGATTGTTAATTCTGGCTTATTTAGTTGTTTAGTGTTTTGAGGTCAGTCTAATAATTGTCAATGACCATTCTGCTACTGTGTATAACACTGAACTGCTGAAGTATCTGACTTCTATCTGGATTCTAGGCTTTTCCCTTCAAGTCAACAGCCACACCATCAGGTTAGAAGGGGCTGGCTTTATGTTTACTTTTCTGTGTCCCTCACATTGCAATGGGAGATTAAAACAGCACGTTGACAGATTCCATTTAGCCAGCATTCCACTACCAAAGCAAATGTGGTCCAAAGTGGTCCAAAGCAAATCAAATTCCAAGAAGCTGGAACCACTATAAACATTTATTCGGGTATCTGGACCACATTCACTCTCCCTCTGCTGACACTTTCCTCAGTTTTCCTCTTTATAACTCTGCCAATTTCTTCCCTTCAGGCTCAATTCCACGGAAGATGTACTGCGAGCACACCCTCACCCTGCGTTGCCGGGGCTGATGCTGAGGCGAGGCCGACGCCCGCATAGGTAGGCCATGGCCGAAGAACCACACGACTGTGGCCTAGACCGACGCAGGGCAGCCGAGAGTGGCCGTTCCGGGGAGAGGCCATACAGGACGAGCGCCCACCCTCTTGCTGGAGAGACTTCACGGCGGGAAGGACCGACAGCTGCATCCGACGGTTGGAACGTGCGTACAGGGCCACCGCATGCGAACTGAAGGGGAGGTGAGGGCACAGAGCACGGGTCCCAGGGGCTGGCAGCCACGCAGCTTCTGCGCCGCAGCACTCCCGGGAGCGCCCAGGCCTCCCCCGCACTGCCGCTGGAAGGCGGCGCGTCCCGCCCTGACGTCACGGCGCCCTCGCACCGCCGCCGCCGCCGTCTGACAGCCTCCGCCGAGCGAGCGGGTGCGGGCAGCGCGAGCGGGTGGAAAGGCGGCGTGACCCATCCTTGCGGCAACAGAACGCACCGCATCGCCCCTCGGCTCGGCTGCAGCCCGCCGTCCTCATCATGTCTGTGGCCGGGCTCAAGAAGCAGTTCCACAAAGCGACCCAGGTACAGTCCCATTTCCCCCCAACTGCCGGGTGCTCGGCAGTGAAGCCGAGTGCGTGGCGCTGAGCTCTGACCGGCTCTGTGCTCTGTGCCCGCGGTCGTAGTGCAAGAGTGTACGTGGATATGCACACGTGTGCACGCGTTTGTGCTGTGCGCAGACGTGCACGTGTATGCACGATGAGGGGGGCTTGCATGGGTGCGTGAGTGTGCGCGGGGCCGCGTCAGCAGGCACGACTGTTCTTGCTGCGCGAGTGGCTCCCACGTTTGCATGAGCGTGCAACAGTGTCATGGTGCATGAAAGTGCAGGGGTGCGGGGTGGTACGGCGCGGGCGTCCCCGATCGCACAGGCTGCGGGCTGCACGCCTGTGTACGGCCGGGGACTGCCGTCCGTCCGACTGCATCTTTCCCCGGTGTCCCAAAGGGCTCCGGCCGCTCTGCAGCAGGCGGGCAGGGGCTCCCGGGATGGGGGAGGGCTTCGAGGAGGGAGCGACGGCTGCCGTGGACCGCTGACCTTCTTTCCCGAGGGCTGCGCACTCTGTTTCCGTTGGCGTCTCCTTAGCCCGACTTTTGTAAATCAGCAATAAACATGACCTTGTTTTTGTTTTCTGTCTCCAGAGTGCAGCTGAAGTCTGAATAATGAGGTTTCGTTCTGTTGCTTTAGGCATGGTGGTGTATTGCAGGAAGGTCACAGTGGATGTTTCACCGGTCTTGAGTTGTTTTCAGAACACAAAATCTGTGTGTTAGTAGTCTGTAAAGGTACCATTTCTGAACCGGGTTCCGATTCAGCATGCCTTGAGGATAAATTATAAAATGGTTTAATAGAAGGCATGGGATTTTCCATGGAGATTTGAGGCTAAGACCAGTGCTATTTGTTTTGTTTGCTGCTAAATACAAAATCTCTGGTTATTTCTTCCTAATCCTCATTGCAGGCATCTTTAGGTAATAGTCACTCAAAGCAATCTGTGAGTTTAGGCATGCAGGATACATTTCTTTCATTTCATCTCTTGTTGCACTGTGTGGATGTTCCTGAAAGAATTAATCCAAATTGTGATTCTCAATGCCTTTCAATTACAGCCATTGCTATTATGACTGAATGCAATGGGCTATGTCAAGTCAAAACACTGGGCCATGCAGGCATTGAATGACATTGTGTCTCACCTTTCATGCCACATCATGCTGCATCATTCGTAAAATAAGCTTCGCAAGAAACCTGCTGTACTCCTGATTGATGTGGTAAGGAAAAGATAAGGGTGCCTGAGCCCATGCTGCAGTGACCATCTGCTGCTGCTTTTATTGTTTTGCTCTGTGCTTTATTGTTTTTCTACAGTGCTATCAGAAGCCCAGTGCATGGAATTGTGGTACTGAAAATAAGAATTACAGTGTCAGTGGGGTCCACATTTAAGAAGCAGGCAAGCTGAAATTCACTTCTTAGTAATACACGTCTACAGTTCTCCATTATTGTGAGCTAATGAGCACACCTTCACCGCAGCACAGATAAACATCCCTTTATTGGAGGAAGCATGGTGTGAAAGGTCTGTGCATGCTCTTCTGTCCTTCAGATGACAGTCTGACACTGATAGTCAGCAATACTGTCGATTAGAAGGAAGGAAGAGTCTTAGCTGGCTGGAATAAAAATACTGAGTTTCTGATGCCAGATTTAGCAGCCTGACATCAGATAACCCAGGGATTTTTGGGCCCAGACTTGACTTTCACAGATCGTATGCAGGCCACAAAGACATATTCACATATGAGAATGACTCACAAGTAGACTGCAAGACTGATCTGTCTATTGGCTTGTTTTTAGTATGAGTGAGAAATCCAAGAGTTAGTCATGCTGACTGTACTCTAGATAGTAATCCTTTTGACTAGAGGATTAGTCCTCAGGTGAAATACTATTAATACAAAATACACTTCTATTTAGAGCTGTAAAGATTTGTGGCACAATTCAAATGTTATTCAGAAGTTTTCCGTCCAGAAGTCTGCTTTGTATAGCACAACTTAAAATCTTTTAACTTCCACATCGGGTTTATTTTATACAATGTAAGCATTTTATTCTCATTTGTAATTTTTTGACTTGTAAAATGTCAAACTAACCTGCATGAGATGCTGCCTTTCCGTTTTTAACTAAAAGCCATGCTGAAGAATTTAATGCCTGTGAGATTGTCTTCACAAACTGCAATAACAGTGAGTCACTGAAAAACAGGATGAAACTTTGCATCTTCTATAGTGAATGGAGTATTTCTTTTGCCTTTCAGGAAAAGCTTTTAGTAGTTTTACCTCTATGCAGCATCATGAAATGCAGAAAAAATACTCCTGAGTTTGTAAAAGGAGAGTGAATCTGGAAGTTGTGACACTCATGCAACTTTACAGGATGTTAGACTGACAAATTTGGAGCAGGTTAGATTATTCATTTACTGATGTTACCCACAGAGCACCCGAGAAGGAGTAGTAATCCCATTTTGAGTGTTAACTGTGCTGCTGCAAATCTGTCAGACATCCTGGAGCTAAGAAGATTGCTTCAAATAGCGTTTTTCCAGAAACAGGCAATTAAGTGCTGTAGACCAAACAGTGCCTTTTTATTTAGGCATGCAGGCTTCTCTGCTGTTAGCTCTGTGTCAGTGTGACGGACAGACTATTGCTTCTGTGTGGCTGTGTAGTTTTCAAACCACCAGAATCATTTAGGTGATACAGATTTGACAGTCTGGGGCATTTAAACAGAGTTGCTTTAAAATAGCATGAGCTTTGTTTCAACATGACTACATTCATTGCATAATATGGCTTTTGTGAGATGCAGTCAAAACTAACTTTTGGAAAGTAATAATTTCATAGGGAAAGAAATGAACAAAAACGCTGGGAATGCTCACATCCAAAGCTCCTCTGGGAACCACTGAATAACAACGTTTAAATAGCAAACCTCAATGTGGTGATTTGGACCAGAAGGCCTGTAATCTAATTTATTTTGCTTTTGTGATACAGCGTGATTTTATTTGGCTTAACACCAAGACAAAATTCACAGGTGGTGGAGCGTGTCCAGAGAAGGGCAATGAGGTTCCTGAAGGGCCTGGAGCACTTGAGGTATGAGGAGCATGTGAAGGAGCTGAGATTGTTCAGTCTGGAGAGGAAGAGGCTGAGGGGAGATCTCATCACTCTCTAAAACTACCTGAAGGGAGTTTGGAGTGAGTTGGGAGCCAGCCTCTTGATGGCAAATGGCAGTACTGGAGGAAATGGTTTCAGGTGGCACCAGGGCAGGTTTAGGCTGAGTATTAGGAAATATCTCTTCACAGAAAGGTTTATCAAACATTGGAATGGTTTATGCAGGACAGTGGTGGAGTCACTGCCCCTGGAGGCATTTAAGCAGCATGTGAACTTGAAACTTAGGGACATGGTTTAATGTAGAGCCTTCAGTGCTGGGCTGAAGGTTGGACTGGATGATCTTTGAGTTCTCTTCCAAATGGATGTTTTCTGTGATTCTGTAAATCACAGAACCACAGAACGTTAGGGGTTGGAAGGGACCTCCAGAGATTGTCAAGTCCAACCCCTCCACCAAAGCACGATCAAATGAGGCAAGCCAGATGGGAATGCATCCAGGGGTGTTTCAAAAATCTCCAGAAAAGAAGACTCCACAGTGTCTTTGGGTAGCCTATTCCAGTTCTCTGTCACCCTTACAGTAAAGAAGTGTTTCCTCATGTTGAGGTGGAACCTCCTGTGTTCTAGCTTGTACCCGCTGTTTCTCGTTCTATCCCCAGACACCACTAAAAAGAGACCATCACCTTCATCTTGACACCCATCCTTCAGGTATTTATAGACATTGATAAAATCCCCTCTCAACCTTCTCAAGACTAAACAGCCACAGTTCTCTCAATCGTTCCTCACAGGAGAGATGTTCAAATCCTGCAGTCATCCTCGTAGCACTTCTTTGGACTCCTCCGGCAGGTCCCAGTCTCTTGAGTTGGGGAGCCCAAAACTGGATGGAGTAGAAAGGGAGGACCCTAGACCTGCTGGACAGACTTTTATTGATGCACCCCAGGATGCCATTTGGCCTCTTGGCCACAAGGGCACATTGCACTCCCATGGATAATTTACTGTCCACTGGGACTCCGTGGTCTTTCTCCCTGGTGCTGCTTTCCAGCAGGATGCCCCAAGTCTGTACTGGTACCTGCTATTATTCCTCTCCAGGTGCGGGACTCTGCAGTTGTCCTTATTAAAATTCATGAGGTTTGCCTTCACCCAGCTCTTCAGCCTGTCCAGATCTTGTTGGATAGCAACATGGTTTTCCAGTGTGATGTCATCAGTGAACTTGCTGAGGGTACACTCAATCCCTTCATCCAGGCCATTGATGAAGATACTGAACAAAACTGGAACCAGTACTCATTCGTGAGGAACAGTACTGGTCACGAGTTTCCAGCTGGACTCTGCACCACTAACCACAACTATCTGAACTCTGTTTTGAACCAGTTACCATCCACCTCACAGTCCAATCATCTAACTCACTTTTCTTGAGTTTACCTATGAGGGTGTTATGAGAGATGGTATCAAAAGCCTTGTTGAAGTCAAGGTAGATGATATCCACTGCTGTCCCTTCGTCTATCCATTTGGGCATACCTTCATAGAAGGCTATCAAATTAGTGAAGCAAGATTTCCCCTTAGTGAATCCATGCTGGCTAGTCTTTTCTTTCATGCAATTAGAGATGGCCTCCAGAATCCAAAATAAAGAGCACATTGAGGTTGAGGCAGAATTTGAAAACATTGGTAATTTGTTTTGGAAGTGTCCTAGAAGAGTATCTGCTTATTTGCATGGATCTGGGAAATGTCCTGAGATTCTGCTTAAGCTGTGAGCAGTTACATTGAAATTAGTGGGAATTTCAATGGTATGATGGAAATTAATCTTCTTGTCAAAGGATTTGTGTATTGTGGTTCATCTAGCGGAATGCTTTTTAAATTTGGTCAGAAGTGTGTAAAATATATTTCACTGGAATGGGTGAAGCAATCCTTCTTTATGCACAGCATGTTTTCTACACTCTTAACTCTTAACTGCAACTAACCAATTATTACTGTTCCTTTCACACCAACAGAGAATGTGGACAGTTCTTTTAACTCCCTATCAAGCCCCGTATTCATCATATATTCCTCACTGTCCTGCAGTCTTGAGTGCGAGCTGGTGCATGCTTGCTGCCTAGGCATTTCCAGTGAAATCACCCCACCTGTGCTCTCTAGCTGACGGTGATTAAAGTTGGACTCCCACTGTGTCTGCCTTACCTCCTTCCATGTTTCATCCTTACCCAAAAAATTACAATCAATTACCATATATGTAAATATATATATATACACACACTTATGTGAACTGGTTTGAGAAGGTGGACAATGCTGTATTTTCCCTAGTGTAGCTGCTGCACTGTGTATTGCTTGTGTTGGACTTACTCCCTCCTCCTATGGTGTGGAAACTTGTCAGCAGGTGGAGGTAAAAGCCATTTGCAAGATGGTGTGGCTCAAACTGACGGTTAGAAACCTCTCTTCAAGAGCTGTGTACCACCAACAGTCTTCTTTCAGTACAAAGTGGTACATTTTGAGATCAAGGAAAGGGAGCAAATGTTTCATCTGGGGATATAGACTATTTTAGAAAAAATATGTACTTAACTGTGCAGGGGATTATTTCCACAGCAGGTAGAATATTCTTTCTGTGTGCACTCTAGCTTGATTACCAGATAGAGTATTCACATTTGGCATCATTCCTGTGTGTCCTTTATTGATATTACATAATTGAAAGGGTGAAAAATTGACTTTAATCTAAATTGCCCTCTAGGTGGATACTATGTAACGCTTCTGAGTTGTTGATGGCTTAAGCAGTCTGCTCCAGTTTGGAACCCTGTTGTGAATCTAACTTAGAGTGTGGCTTTGTGTAAAAAAGCAGAACAAAACAAACAACAACAACAACAAAACCTCAAAAAACAACAACAAAAAAAAACCCCAAACCCACAAACAAACAAAAAACACACAAAAAAATCCCCACCAAAAAAACCCAACAAAACCAAAAGGCTTGGTTTATGAGGAAGGATTTCTGAAGCACCTGACAGTGGAGTGCCTTTCCACCTGATATATGGAATTTCCATTTTTATGTATGTGAGTATGTACATATATATAAAGCTGGAGCACTCATTGACACTCATCTGCATTTTTTTCCAAGTGATGTGTGGAGACAAAGAATGTCTGTGGGTGCTACGCTTAAAACACAGCCTGCATCACAATTTTGTTTTATGTATTGGTTTTCATCATCAATGGATGCAAGGAAGAACTGTCTGCTTTTAATCATTCATGCAAAACAATATCTCTGAGATTTAAGCATGCCCTTGTGAGTAGCACACTAATTGGTATCATCCTTCATAAAAGTGCTGAAGCAGACTGAAACAGATTTTGCAGAGGTTACTGTGCAGAAGATTCTGTAGTTTTGTGTAATTTTCAAGTGCAAGTGTAAGGGGAACGCTGGAGTGGTCTTACACATTGGTTGTGGAGAATAAAGGTTTGAGGAGCTTCAACACTGACTGTTGTGACCCAGTAAGCATGCCAGTGAAGTCTTTGACTTTTGAAAGGAGAGAAGGGATTGAAAATCTCCTTTGCAGGCCACAAAGAGCTGTTGTAACTCCATGAGTACATCTAAAGAGAAATTGTGAATGGGCAACATTTGGTAGGAAGTGCCCAAATGAAGCAGGCTGGTGAACGTCTTCTCATTGGAAGTCTAGGGTACCCTCGAGGGGAGACAAAGCATCCTTCCAACAATTCTATTTTGTGGAACTAAAAAAGTCCTGCTTTGTCCTGTACTCTAGCAACTTCTGTGACTCTGATCCTTATTTTTCTACTTAGTCCCTTCTGGGCAATGGCTGTATTGATAGTCTCTTCATACATGGAGATATGCAGAAAAAAGAAAACAGCAGTGTATTACTATGGAGATATTTGCTACAGCAGAATCACCTTGCCTTCAGTGCTTATCTAATCCTGCACTTAATCTTTGAGACAAAATAGTAGCTTTTCTAAAATGTGAGGCTATTGCACATTGCAAATTCCATCCAGCCTTTCACAGGAGTGACAGACAATTTGAAGGAACCTTTTTGTTTGTCCCTCCTGAAGTGGAGAAAAAAAAGATGTAAATTCATTTTTACTGTGCTGGTATTTTTCACAGGCTTTCTGTTTATGGAGGGTCTGTAGACTCGATTGGAAGAGAATGAAAAATAGGAAGGTGCCATTTGAAGTTCAGTGTAAGTTCAGTTTACCTATGAATGGAAACCACTGTGGCAGACTTGGACAGAATGTTTCATGGATATATAATTGTAATTGACACAATACTGTTGATGCTCTTCTGCTCATAATGGAGGCCATATTGTTATAACTAAAGGTGTTTTTTTAAAAAGTAATTCCTGTTAAGTAGACTGAAATTGGGCTAAAGTAGTTGTTGCAGCATCAAATGGGGTCACACCAGAGGGCAGTATGTTGCTGTTACCTTCTCTGCCTATCATCATTCCCCTACCAAAGGAGGAGTGTTACTTCATTCCTGGAAAGGTGCTGCAGTGACAACAGCATTGTAAACTTGGTAGTGGCAGTCTGTGTAGATGGCTTGATGTGATGCCAGAGGACCTCCTGAAGTACTAGAAATTCAAACACTTTGTTCAGCTAATGGGCCTGTCACCAATGGAGGGCTGATGAAGTGAATACACATCTCTTTCAAACTAGATGAGAGACCAATGGCTGGGTTCATTATCAGTAAAACAGTAGGTATCATACTGATGTAGTTTCCATTGGGCTGTTTTTGGGTCATATGTTCCTTACATTTTTCATTACTTTGCCAGATGGGGATACTGTGCTGAACCCTTTGTAAACAGAAGTTCTGAGAGAAACATTTTTTTATCAACCCTTTTGTCCATACTCTGACAGAAAAAAAAAAAAAAAAGTATGTTACACTTAAAATCTTTGCATTCTGCTCTGTCATCTTCATATTTTTGTGTTTTCAATTTGCTTTTTAAATCCTGTACATATTTTTTTTTTAATTACCTACATTCTAGTTCTTTCTGTCTGCAAAAGATCTTTAAATGTGAAAATAATTTATTTAAATATTTTGAAACGGGGTTTGTTTTTTCACCCTTATGTTAAGAACTTGGTTTGTGTTGTGCAGTAACTCTGAGGACACGATTTATTTTCCATTTTAAATGATTTTTGAGCACTTAACATCGCTTCTGTTTTGCTTCCGTGGGGAAGAGTGCCACGACAAGAGAACAGAGTAATAAGAGAA
Organism: Ramphastos sulfuratus; assembly: GCA_013399055.1. Lineage (NCBI taxonomy): Eukaryota > Metazoa > Chordata > Aves > Piciformes > Ramphastidae > Ramphastos > Ramphastos sulfuratus. The sequence continues at coordinate 14,483 of WBNM01020321.1, forward strand.
CGTGCTCAGAAAGAGATTTTTTTTCCCTAGAAAGAAAATTCTAAGTATGATTTTTTTTAAATTTCAGATTATATGACTTTTAGACTAAGCATTTACTCTTATAAGCAGTACTAATCACAGATACTTTTGCTTAGTTCTTTTCTAGCCTGTACAGTTTTAGTCTTCAAGGTATGTGCCAAAAACTCCTTTTAATGCAAAATCAATCTAGAAGCAGCAAACCAGTTAATAATTCATAAGGGGTATATATGTCAAAAACAGTGTTTGTGTTTCCAGATGAATCACTTAGAGTTTGTCTGTCTTGCAAAGGTTTGACATCACACTTTAAGAACGGAAGTTGGTGTGCTACAATTTTACAAGTATAATACAACGGATGGATTTCTTTCTGTCAGTAGAACATCTCTTCAACTTAATTGATTTTGTTTGGAAAGGGATCTGAGGACAGCAGACTAAGCCCTGTCCTTCGCTGGAATAAGTATTTGCACAGAACTCATCAAGGTGTTAGAAGTGACCAACTAGTGTATTTTTCTCAACTAAACCACTACCTGAATTAATTTTTTTCACCTGAATTAATTTTTTTTACGAGGAATGCTATCTTTGGCTTTAAAACAGAGCTTGTGAAACCTGAGTATGCTCCAGTTTAAGTGGAAGGAGGTTTGAGTACTTAGGAATGGATCCTGACTGGTTTTTTTCAGTCGCTTCATGCCATTTCTTGCATTGTCTTGTGTGCAGTTCTGGAGCTCCCAGCACAGGAAGGACATGGAATTGTTGGAACGGGTCCAGAGGAGGGCCATGAAGATGAGATCAGAGGGCTGGAGCAGCTCTGCTATGAGGACAGACTGAGAGAGTTGGGGCTCTTCAGCCTGGAGAAGAGAAGGCTTCAAGGAGACCTTATAGTAGCCTTCCCGTATCTGAAGGGGGCCTACAGGAAGGCTGGGGAGGGACTATTTATAAGATCTTGCAATGACAGGACAAGGGGCAATGGGTTTAAACTGGCAGAGGGAAGATTTAGACTAGATGTTAGGAGGAAGTTCTTTCCAGTGAGGGTGGTGAGGCACTGGCATAGGTTGCCCAGGGAGGTTGTGGCTGCTCCCTCCCTGGAGGTGTTCAAGGCCAGGTTGGACAAGGCCTTGAGTGACCTGTGCTAGTGGGAGGTGTCTCTGCCTATGGCAGGGGGTTGGAACT
>WBNM01020325.1:0-10631 GCA_013399055.1 Ramphastos sulfuratus
AATTCTGTGATTCTAAACCTAGCTTTACAGAAGCTGAAGGAGTGGTTAGACATTGGAATAGGCTGCCCACCCCTGGAAGTGTTCAATAAACATATGGACATGACACTTTGAGACATGGTTTAAAGGCCGTGGTGGTGTTGGGCCTATGGTTGGACTCAATGATCTCACAGCACTTTTCCAACTGAAATAATTCTATGATTCTATGTTCAGTGGGCACAAGATATATTATAAAGATGTCTAGGCAGCAGGTTGACAGAGGGAATTCTCCCCCTCTGCTTCACTTTGGTGGGACACTGCCTGGAGTTCTCTGTCCAGCTCTGGAGGTTCTAACACAAGAAGGACATGGAACTGTTGGAGCCAGTCCAAAGGAGGCCATGAAGGTGATTAGAGAGCTGGAGTATCTCTGCTATGAAGACAGGCTGAGAGTGTTGGGATTGTCCAGCCTGGAGAATAGAAAGCTCCACAGAGACCCTCTAGCAGCCTTCCAGGGTCTGCAGTGGGCTCCAGAAAAGCTGGAGAGGGACAGTTGACAAAGGCTTGTGACAAGATGAGGGATAATGACTTCAAACTGGGAGAAACTGGGTTGAGATGAGACATGAGGAAACAATTCTTCCCCATTAGGGTGGTGAGGCACTGGAACAGGTTGCCCAGAGAAGTTGTCGATGTGGCAAGACTGGAAGTGTTGAAAACTGTGTTGGCTGGGACCTTGGGTGTCCCTGCCCATGGCAAGGGAGTTGGAACTAGGAGATTTTGAAGGCATCTTCCAACTCAAACCATTTTATGATTATGTTTATCTTGTGCTAAGCTTGTACGTAGAAGATAAATTCTATCTAATTGCTTGCATCTTAACATCGGTTACAAAGACACACCTGGAGACTCAAAATTCTGGTTCCATTTATTGCCTAGATTTCCACAGAATTCTCTTTTTGAGCAGAGCTTTGGTACAGGTCTAAGAAATTATCTTGCGTTGATGACTTCCAGAGGTCCCTTCCAAAAATGGCTGGACATTACTGATCTGTGCACTGTTTCCTGAAGTGATGGCTTGCAAACAGCACCAAGCTTTCAATGGACCTCCTCCTTGGTTCCTGAAGAATAATTTGCATCTTCAGACACCAATCTGTGGTCCTTGGTATGATGATCTCTCCCTTGAAACAGGACTTGTGGCTCAGTAAACAAGTTTTGCATGTAAACAGGTATTTAGTTTCCACTAGGCTTTTGATCTTATGTGGGATTTTTGGGGGTAAATTTGTTTTTTGTTTTGTTTTTTTTTTTTTTTTATGCACTGTTCCTGCCCAAGGGTGTCTACCAGAGTATCCGGGTGGTCAAAGATACAGCTCAGGAGACAATTGAAGAAAATGTAAAGAAAATTGAATTCAGTAGTAATCCTTTGGAGTAAAGTGTTTTGATTCCTGTGTGTAAAGTGTTTTGATTCCTCAAGCTGATCCTGCTTTGGCAGTGACGCCAATCATAGAATCATTAGAATCATAGAATGGTAAGGTTGGAAGGGACCTCAAAGATCATCTAGTTCCAACCGCCTGCCATAGGCAGGGACACCTCCCACCAGAACAGGTCACTTGAGGCCTCCTCCAACCTGGCCTTGAACACCTTCAGAGAGGGAGCAGCCACAACCTCCCTGGGCAACCTGTGCCAGTGTCTCACCACCCTCACTGTAAAGAACTTCCTCCTAACATCCAGTTTAAATCTTCCCTCTGCCAGTTTAAACCCATTGCCCCTTGTCCTGTCATTGCAAGACCTTGTAAATAATCCCTCCCCAGCCTTCCTGTAGGCCCCCTTCAGATAATGGAAGGCTACTATAAGGTCCCTCAAAGCCTTCTCTACTCCATGCTGAGGAGCCCCAACTTGTCACTGGTCTCCAGGTGGACATTGTGCCGTTGATCACCACTTTCTGCGTGCGACCATCCAGCCAATCCCTTATCCAGCAGTGCTCCATCCATCAAGTCCATGTTTTTCCAGTTTGGTGACCAGGATATCATGTGGGACAGAGTCAAATGCCTTACTCATGTCCAGGTAGATGACATCAGTTGCCCTTCCCTTGTCCACTATCACTGTGACTTCTTTATAAAAAGCCACCAAATTTGTCAGGCATGACTCAATGATCTTTGGAGATCCCTTCCAAACTCTACCACTCTATGATCTTGTACATATATATATTAAAGTACATCAACAGTTTTGATTTATATAAGTACAGGAAAATCTTTTATGAAAGTATGTCTTCAGAGATCCCTTCCCAACTACCACTCTATGATTGTGTACCTATATATATTAAAATACACCAACATTTTTGATTTATGTAAGTACAGGAAAATCTTTTATGAAAACACGTGAATTTAGAGGATCAAGCTATCAAATTACTTCTTAGTTAGTAATGGGCAGTAAGTTTAAATGTTTCTCTGGAATGAAGTCATTTACATCAGCACAAAAAGACTAACTAGCATTTTTTTCCTTCTGGTATTGTCCTGAATCCAAGCAGCTTTGTGGAACCTAAATGCATGGATGCAGTCAAAGAATGATTATTTCCTTGTCATTAGCCACTTACAGTCTGCTTTGCGTCATGAATAAAATATGACTGTCAAATAATTATCCATCATGCAGTTAAGAGGAGTAGCAAGTAATGAGGCTCCTCGGTAGCTAAAGGATGAAAAGTCCAGTTCAAAGTGAAGATTTAAATTCACATTTGGATTTTGAGGAAAATGGCTGGGTTTGGTTTGGGTTTCAGATTCAGATAAACCCAGTATCTCCTAGCAACATTTTAGAATCATAGCATCATAGAATGGTTTGGGTTGGAAAGGACTTTTAAGATCATCAAGTCAAACTGTTGTCAAACACTACTATGTCTGGTGCTAGCCATGTCACTCAGCTCTACATCTCCACCTCTTTGAAACACTTTCAGGGATGGAAATTCAACCACCTCCCTGAGCATCCTGTTCTAGTCTTTGAGAATCCTTTCAGTAAAGATACTTCATAGAATCATAGAATGGTAAGGTTGGAAGGGACCTCAATGATCATCTAGTTCCAACCCCCTGCCATAGGCAGGGACACCTCCCACTAGTACAAGTCACTCAAGGCCTTGTCCGACCTGGCCTTGAACACCTCCAGAGAGGGAGCAGCCACAACCTCCCTGGGCAGGCTCTTCTAAGATCCAACCTAAACCTCCCCTTGTGCAACTTGAGGTCATTTCCTCTCATCCTATCACACATTACTGGGGAGAAGAGACCACCCCCACCTGTCTCCAACCTCCTTTCAAGGAGTTGTAGAGAGCCAGAAGGTCTCCTCTTTTCTTTTCTCAGAGTCTTCAATATTGATGAACATTGTCCATCAATCTACATTTGGACTTGGCCATCTTAAAGCTCTTTTCCAACCTAAATAATTGTGTGATTCTGTTTATCTCTTGCTCTTGTAACCAAGAGGTGTCCTGCTCTGCTGTAGATGCTGCAAGCAGCTGGCTAAGTGGAAACAAAAATTTTCTTTATGTTTTGGCTGACAATTCATTTTTTTCTGATGTAATATTCATTTGGATATTCAAGGCTTCTTAGGCAAGCAGTACAAAATCATAGAATCATGGAATGGTTTCAGTTGGAAGGGACCTTTAAGATAATCTAGTGCCAAACCACTTGCCATGAGCAGGGAGACCTCCCAACAGAGCAGCTTGTTCAAGGCCTCATCCAACCTGACCTTGAACACTCCCAGCCTTAAAGCCTCCACAAATTCCTTGGGCAACCTGCTCCAGCATCTCACCATTCCCACTGTAAAGAATTTCTTCCTAATCTCTCATCTAAATCTCTCCTGTTCCAGCTCAAAGCCATTCCCCTTTGTGCCATTACTACAAGCCCTTGTAAAAAGTCCTTTTACCCTTCTTGTATGCCCCCCTCAGGTACTGGAAGACCATTAGAAGGTCTCCTCAGAGACTTCTCCACTCTAAATCAAAACAAAATCACCAATTTTTCACAATATACTTGACTTTCAAGTGAACAGAGGGTTCCTAAATCACCCCAAATACCACAGATTTGGTTGGACTATACCGTACCTGTCTTGCAAGTATCTCTTCTGCTTGATAGGATGGAAAAAAAGTCAGAACCAAAGTCTCAGCAGTGAAATTAGAATCATGGAATTATTAATGTTGGAAAAGCCCTGTAAGATCATCCAGTCCAACCATTAACCAAACATTTCCAACAAACCATGTCCCAAAGTGTCATGTCTACATGTGTTTTGCAACTCCCCCAGGCCAGGCATGGTGGCTCTGCAGTACCTGCCTGATGAGTACCTTTCACCAAAACTCCATTTTTTTAACAGCTACCAGGCAATATTTATATTGCAGGGCAATCTCAAATAAATGCCACTTGACATTTCAATGTTATTTAGAGCCAAAATAGGCTAATTGGCTTCAGTTCCTCTGAAAAGGAGGAGAACAAAACCTTCTGGAGGTAAATCAATGTGTAGAGCATATCTGTTAGTATCTGTGCAGGACTTAATTACTAAAAAGCACCCCAAGAGTGTGTAAACAATTCCACTGTTTACAGCCCTCAGCTCCTCACACAGACATAATTCCAAATAAATAAATGAAGCCATTTTAACTCACTTCACTCCTTCTTCTGAAGTCTCATCATAAGTAAATGTTGAGGAAAATGGCATTAAAACATTCCAGTATCTGAAGGGGGCCTACAGGAAGGCTGGGGAGGGATTATTGACAAGGTCTTGCAATGACAGGACAAGGGGCACTGGGTTTAAACTGGCAGAGGGGAGATTGAAACTGGATGTTAGGAAGAAGTTCTTTCCAGTGAGGGTGGTGAGACACTGGCACAGGTTGCCCAGGGAGGTTGTGGCTGCTCCCTCCCTGGAGGTGTTCAAGGCCAGGTTGGATGAGGCCTTGAGTAACCTGTGCTAGTGGGAGGTGTCCCTGCCTATGGCAGGGGGTTGGAACTAGATGAGCTTTGAGGTCCCTTCCAACCTTACCATTCCATGATTCTATGATTCCATGATTTGAATCATATGAAAATTTGGTGTCCAAGGAGGCCAACAGCATCCTGGCCTGTATAGAGTTATAGAATCATAGAAATAGTTTCTTTCTGTTCCTGAGATGGTTGTGTCTTTGGTTAGGCTTTCTTCAGAGCTTTGAAGTTTAAACACTCAACAGCATCATGAACAACAAAAGCACAAATTCCTGAGGAAATATGGGACAAGAATGGATGAGATGGGATGTATGCATCAAGCACTGGGAGAGCTGGCTGTGGCTTTTAAAGGCTGATGCACAAATAACCACAGGTGTTACCTATGGTCTGCAGAGACCTGGAATGTTGCTTTGCCTTTCTTTACAGTGAGGGTGGTGCCTCCTCCCTCCTTCGAGGCCAGGTTGGATGAGGCCTTCAGCAAGCAGCTCTGGTTGAAGGTGTCCCTGCCTATGGCAGTGATGTTGGAACTAGATGATCTTCGAGGTGCTTTACAACACAAGCCATTCTGTGATGAAATGATTGCAATCAAGTATAGGATGGAACTCATCTCCATCCCCTTTTCTAAGAGATAGCAAGTTTGCAGGAAAAAATTAAAAGCTCCTTTCCAACCCAAACCATGATTCTTCTTCTTTCCCTCCCAAGAAAGAAGATCTGCACAAACCACTGAAGACTATGAGGAACTTGGCAGAAGATCTCAGATCTCTGAGGAAAAGAAAATTCAGGAGAGCAGTTTGCATCTGAAAGCCAGACAGCATTAGATTTTATAATATGCCTATCTCAATATGTTTCTATAATATATTTTCTCCCCCCAGATTCTGGCATGATAAGTAATTAGATACGGCAGAAAGGACACTTTAATTTATCTGCCATTTTCAGGACTAATGAAAATGTTTCTGTGTCATCCATAGCAGTAGATAATGTAATCTAACTAAAATCCCCAGCTACACCAATGGCTTAAGCACATTCTTAATGTGTTAAAAAAAAAAAAAAATCCACTTGGTCTTCTGCCAAAATAAATCTTTCACAAAGGACATCATAAATGGTATGATGAGGAGAAAACATGATCTCTAAGGAGCAATCAGGTTTATTTAGATGGAAGAAGAAAAAGTGTGAGGAGCACAATGTTTGCTTTGCAATATATCCAGTCCTAAATACAACAGTGATAAACAGCTCTTGCTGTCTGCTCTGTTTGCTTTGCTGATTTTCAGAATCATAGAATCATTTTGGTTGGAAAAAAAAAAAAAAGATCGTTGAGTCCAACCATTGTCTGACTTCACCAAGTCTGCTTGATTGCTAAACCATGTTCCTCAGCACCACATCTCTGCTTCTTTGGAACACCTCCAGGAATGAGGATGCAACCACCTATCTGGGGAGTAATTCTTCTCCACGAGGGCAGTGAGGCACTGGACCAGGTTCCCAGAGATACTGTGGAGGCACCAAGACTGCAAGTGTTCAAAGTAAGGTTGGATGAGTCCTTGAGTGAGCTGGTCCAGTGGAAAGTGTCCCTGCTCATGGTATGAAGGTTGGAACTTCATGATCTTGAAGGTCCTTTTCAACTCAAACCATTCTATGAATCTATGATTCTATGAATTCTTTTTTTAAAATATTTTGTTGTGTCTCATCTCTAACCACTGCAAAAGTATTATCAAAACATAATGGTTAAGGCTGTTGATTTCTCCACTGCATTAAAACTGGCTTGTTGGTATGAATCAGAAAGTGCTGTATGATCCATTAGCTGTGAAAGGTTTTAAATAATTGATTTGCAGCATGGGGGATTAACATGGAATCTCATTAACCAAGAAACTTTGCTATAGTTTTCATTTAAATAGAACTTACCCTTTGGAAATTGCTTCAGAGGGGGGAAAAAAATCTATAGCTGTCTCAACAGTAACTCATTACTGCTCACGTTGCAAAACCTCCCTTCTGTTATGCATCCATGATTATCTGTTTGTTAATTGAACTGAAGTCTGACATGGTAACAAACCTATGGTACATCCTGGACATTTATTCTTTGATCAAAATATTTCATTGAGGTATATTAGGTTTTATTTCTTTTTAATTTTTTTTTTTAATTAAAAAAAAATAATTGTAAGGCATTGGAACATGCTGCCTGGGAAGGTGGTGGACTCACTGTCTCTGGATCTTAGAGGTCTTTTTCAACCCAATACTATGATGGTGAAGTTAAGCCACACAAAGTAAACTAGAGCTCCTGAATATTTTGTTAATGAAAGAGAGAAGGAAGGGGCTGGTTGGAACCCAGTGAAGACACTTTAAAAAAATTTATCTGCCCCTTGGACAACTGTGCTTTTCTCCTTCATAGCAGCTCTCTGAGCACTTCAGAGAAGGCAGAAGAAAAAGATGACTTTCTTGAGGACAAGATATCAGTTTGAGTTGTAAAGGTCTTCCCTCTTTCATCTGGAGACCAGTGACAAGTGGCGTCCCTCAGGGGTCAGTGCTGGGGCCAGTGCTGTTTAACATCTTTGTCAGTGACGTGGACAGAGGAATCAGTGCACCCTCAGCAAGTTTGCAGATGGCACCAAGCTGTGTGGCACAGTCGACTTGCTAGAGGGCAGGGATCCATCCAGAGGGACCTGGACAGGCTGCAGAAGTTGGCCCAAGCAAACCTCATGGAATTCAACAAGGCCAAGTGTAAGGTCCTGCACCNGGCCTTGAGTAACCTGTGCTAGTGGGAGGTGTCCCTGTCTATGGCAGGCGGTTGGGACTAGATGATCTTTGAGGTCCTTTCCAACCTTACCATTCTATGATTCTTCTTCCACTAATTAAACAACCCCATTTTAATGCCTAAGCATAACCAGATGCACTAATGCCCTGAGGAATGTCTGTTTAAATTTATTTTGCTGATATTTTGTTTCAAGATACCCTCACACTCAATTCAGCTTCAAATTAACCTTTAACCTCCTCATTTATTAATATTCTTTTACTGTCACTGAAGTCTTATTTAAAAAAAAAAAAAAAATTTGGTGCGGTCTACTAAGTGGAAGTAAATACAAATTTGCTGTAATCATATTTCTAGTAAGAAGAGAACCAGTTTTTGTGATTTTTATTGATTTTTTCTGAACAATATAGAATTTAAATATATATCTATAAATTTTAATTAAAATCAAATCAATTTCACAGATATATGTTCTCCCTAAATGTCTTCATTAGGGTTCATTTATCTATCTAAAGCACCAAAGTAAGATCTACCTGATTAAATCCAGATGTAACCTTTCCATCCAGCCCAAGGAAATATATTGAAGTAGGTCAGTTTGTCTTTGAGAAATGTCCATTTCTTCCCATGAGTGAAATAGAGAACAGATGAAGTTAAAACATTTCAGCTTTCCTTATTGAAATTTAGATGAGAGAATACCACTTCTAGTGGCATTAGTCACATACACCCAAATGTGAATTTAAAAATCATCTCAGTAGCTAACATAATATTTAAAAAAAAAAATCATAGTAGAGAAGGAAAGGAAGACAAATTAAATGTTTTGTTTTGGGGGTTTTTGGGTTTTTTTTTGTTGAAGATAGGAATAATCACAGAATCATAGAATTGTTTTGGTTGGAAAAGATGTCTAAGATCATCAAGTCCAATTCTCAAACCTTGAGAGTTGGCCCAGTGGCCAAGGAGGCTAACAGCATCCTGGCCTGGACTAGCAACAGTCTGGGCAGCAAGACAAGGGAAATTATTTTCCCCCTGGATTCATCACTGATGAGGCCACTCCTGGAGTCCTGGGTTGAGGTTTGGGCCCCTCACTCCAAGAGGGACATTGAAGTGCAACAAAACTGGTGAAAGGTCAGGAGAATAGGTCTGGTGAGCAGCTGAGGGAACTGGGATGGTTTAGTCTGGAGAAGAAAAGGCCGAGGGGAGACCTCATTGCTCTCTACAGCTCCCTGAAAAGACATTGAAGTGAGGTGGGGATCCATCTTTCTCCCTAGTATCACATGTCAGAATGACAGGGAATGGCCTGAAATTGCTGAAATTGTGCCAGGGGAGGTTTAGGTTGGAGATTAGGAAAAAAATTCTTTCCTGCAAGAGTGGTCAGGCATTGGAAGAGACTGCCCAGGGAGATGGTAGAGTTACCATCCCTGGAGGTGTTCAAGAAACATGTGGACATGGAACTTTGGGACGTGGTTCAACGGCCACGGTGGTTGATGGTTTGGCTCGATGCTCTTAGAGGTCTTTTCAAACTGAAACAGATCTGCAATTATAAATGAAATCCTAATTAAAACATATGAAAAATCACTTAAACATTTGAAGCAGATGGTGTCAAGGAAGGAGGAAATCAGAAGGAAGAAAAATGAAGAAATCAGTAGAGTTCAGCAAACACCAGAAGCATGCAGTGGTCCTTGTGTTTGGGGTTTCGGCGCTTCACAAAGGTGACCACCTTGAAACCATCACAAATCCACCAGAAAGCAGGGTGCAAACGTATGGGCAGCAGGTTAAAAATAATTCACTTCTCTGTAGGATTTAGCCATGCACAGCAGGGAAGTAAGCAGAGGGACATCTGAAAGTAAAAGAAAAAGTGGGTGGTGAGAAAATCGAAAAGGAAGAGCTGGTGCTGAGCAGGATGGGGATGCACGATTCTCGATTAAAAGTGGTATCAGCATGAAGTTTGCTGGAGGTAAGCTGGTACCAGCTTCAGTTGGAGCTGAAGAAAACTGGCAGATCAGCACAGCTGTGAATGGAGCTCTGAAGTCTGAGATGTTTTGCATACTCTAATATCCACGCAAATATTTTTTTGTTGTGGAGCGAGTAGCTTCCTCAAATATTCTGTGTTGAAATATTTCCAGCTTCCTTTTTTTTTTCAGAGCTGTGTAATCATTCTGGCAAATAACAGAGCTCAGAAACTCTAATGATGACAGCAATCTGTCATCATGAGGACTTCACAGTGTGGAGGAATGGATTTTACAATCTGTTTTTCTCCATTGCTTCACCTTCTCTGTCTTACTCCACAGAACTTTCTCTGGCACATTCCATTCACTGTTAAAAATTGTGTGAAAAAAGTTTTAAAAGAATAATTTGCCTATTAAAAAGTTAATTACAGCTCCCCAGAAGCAGATAGAAAATTAATTTACATACATATATGTGTGCATATATATATACACAGTCTCAAGCTGCGCCAGAGGAAGTTTAGGCTCGAGGTGAGGAGAAAGTTCTTCACCGAGAGAGTCATTCCCCACTGGAATGGGCTGCCCGGGGAGGTGGTGGAGTCACCGTCCCTGGAGGTGTTCAAGGCACGTTTGGACGTGGCACTTGGTGCCATGGTCTATTCTCAAGGTCTATGGTAATGGGTTGGACTTGATGATCTTTGAGGTCTCTTCCAACCTTGCTTATACTGTGATACTGTGAGATATATATATATATATATATCAAACACATCCATCTGAATTCACAGAATCAATCATAGAATCATCAAAGTCTTGAGGCTGGAAGAGACTCGTGAGACTCCTGTCTGGTGAAACCTCACCTGGTGTACTGTGTCCAGCTTTAGAGCCATCAACAGGAGGAGGACATGGATCTGCTGGAAGAGGTTCAGCGGAGGGCCATGAGGATGATCAGAGGACTGGAGCACCTTTACTTCTGAAAACAGGCTGAAAGAATTTAGGCTGTTCAACTTGGAAAAGAAGAGGCTCAAGTGAGACCTTGTAGCTGCATTTCAA
>WBNM01020330.1:0-19735 GCA_013399055.1 Ramphastos sulfuratus
CTAAACCATGTCCCTAAGCACAGAATTCATGCATCTTTCAAATACTGCCAGGGATGATAATTCCACTGCTTCCCTAGGCAACCTATTCCAGAGCCTTTTAGGTGAAGAAATTTTCTCAATATCCTCTCTCAACCTTCCCTAGCACAGCTTAAGGTTAAATCTTCTTATCCTGTCACTTGTTACTTGGGAGAACAGACTGACCCGCACCTCACTACAACCTCCTTTCAAGTAGTTGTAGAGAGCTAGAAGGTCTCCCCTCAGTNACCTCCTTTCAAGTAGTTGTAGAGAGCTAGAAGGTCTCCCCTCAGTATCCTCTTTTCCAGAGTAAACAATCCCAGTTCCCTCAGCTTGTTCTCTAGATCCTTTACCAGCTTCATTGCTCTTCTTTGGACATGCTCCAGCAATTCATTTTGTAGTGAGAAGCCCAGAACTGAACACAGTATTTAAGGTGTGTGGCCTCACCAGTGCCAAGCACAAGGGAAACAATCATTTTCCTACTCCTGCTGACCACACTATTCCTGATCCAGGGTAGGATGCTGTTGGCCTTCCTGGTCACCTGAGCACATTGCTGGCTCATGTTGAGACAGCTGTTGACCAGCACCCTCAGGTCCTTTTCTGCTGAGCCACTTTCCAGCCACTCTTCCCCAAGCCTGTAGTATCTCTTCTAGTGGGGTTGTAGTGAGCCTAGTTTTACTAAAGCCGGAGCAGACAACATCCACATACTTTCCATCAGCCACTAAGTGGGTCACCTGGTCATAGAAGGAAATCAGGTTAACCAAGCAGGACTCAACCTTCATAAACTCATGCTGACTGGTCCTAATCACCTGGCTGTTCTGTATGTGCTGCATGATGGCACTCAAGATGACCAGCTTCATGACTGACCCTGGCACCAAGGTCAGACTGACAGGACTGTACTTCTTTGGGTCCTCCTTTCAGCTCTTGTTGTAGATGAGGTTTACATTTTCTAACATCCAGTCAACCAAGACCTCCCTGGTTAGCCAGGAATGATGCTAAACGATGGAAAGTGGCTTAGTGAGCACTTCTGCCAGATCCCTCAGTACTTTTGGGTGGATTCTGTCTGGCCCCATAGACTTGTGTATGTCTAAGTGGTGCAGTAGGTCACTGACAATCTTTTCTTGGATTACGTGGGCTTCATTCTACTCCGCATCCCTGTCTTCCAGCTCAGAAGGCTGGGGGCTATCACCATACCTGGATGAGTCCTGCCAGCATACCTTACTAAAGTTAAATTTTACAAGGTGAGTCAGGATCTTGGAGAGTAGCTGGAGTACCTCCAGGAAAGATTCACTGCTCTCAAGATTCTCAGTCTAATGTTTCTGAAACCATTATGATACTGGGTGTTACAATTAGAGAATCGGAATGCAAAAGGAAGTTCTTAGATCATTCCAGACCAAGACAGCACTTAGAAACACAGAAAATCTGGTGAATACAATTTACAGCAGAAAAGTAATATGATCTATTTTAAATAGAGTAGAGAAATAATTACAGCTTTGGGAAATTTTTGAAGAAGTTAAGCTAAAAATAATCATTATCCCATACAGAATAATGCAGGAAGATCACTTTAGTCCTTCAAGTGACTGTTCATCAACTCTGTAACAGGAATCATTTAAAAAAAATATTTAGAGAAGTAATTTTTGCACAGTTTCAATGAAACTACAAAGAAACAAAACCCCAACCCAAACATATTCATTACTGTGTGTTTCCCAATGTTTTTAAGGAAAAGTACTATCTGGAATCTACATGTCTCAATTAGTTTGCATGTATTCAGCAACTGAAACACTGTGCACCAAAAATCTCTTTGCATTTGTAGATTACTAGCCTTCATTTCTTTGAAGGTAGATAGGAAAATTAAAAACTTGTCATAGATCTACACGGCATGTGATCTTTTTAATTATCTGAATTCCCTTTACAGAGGTGAAGGTGCTTTGGATAGTTCTGATACATTCCTAGAACATTACAAAAATTGATTTCAAAACGATTAACAACAGCAGTGTTCTTTGGGAAAAAAAACAAAAAACAAAAAAAAAGTCACGAAAAAACATTTCACAGCAATAAAGGGGATGGACAGATGTCTTTAGTGAAGTTATCCTTGAAGTAATAGCATGGGCCCAAATGATAGGCTAATTTTGTCCAGTAAATTAACCTACCAGTCATTTATGATTTTATTCTATTAGAAATGCACAAACCCCATAAAACTTCATATAAAGATTATCATACATGCAGCTGGAACCACAAAACAGGAACTGATTTTGATCCAAGTTAAGCGTCATGCCAGAAGCACAGAATTTTAGAAATGCTGATACTGTAAATCTGAATGATGGCATTTAATACTTAGATTGCTGGAGAATGAATATACTTTACAGCGACAATGTGATATCCTGAAGTTCCTAACACATTTCTAGAGCCTGCAAATGGATAAAATCTGCAGCTTTTCTGGAATACGAATCTGATCTGTGATATCATCATAAAAAATATTAACGGGCTTCTGGTGGAACTGTTAGAATTGTTACATGACAGAAAATGAACTTAGAAGCCTAGAATTAACAGAAACACACAAGGACAAATCCTAGAAGACAAAGTGTTTGGCAGCTATTTAAAAATATCCCATTGCATTAAAAATTTTAATAGCATCCGTTCCAGAAAAAAACAATTAAAGAGTTTCATGTGGCAAATTCCTCTACAGCATAACCTTAGTGCTTCATAACAGCAGTGCTTCATAAAGAAAAAACTGCCCCACTGATAGTACACGTTTATTTCTTGTATGCTCTCTAGAGTACAAATTTAAACTAGATAAAGCACTACACACTTCGCTGAAGGATGAGTCACAGAACAAGAACACAATGCACCAACAGTCACTGCCACGTATGTCACAACTAAAGGAACAAGGACACAAAACCTGAGCTGAAAGCTTTGTATACTCACATCTCCCTCTAGTGGCCTCTGGTCATCGGAGTCCCTGGTTGGACTGATGTCCTGCCTCATTACCCAGATGGGCTCCTTAGGTTCATCAGGGGTATAAGGAGAACGAATGGTCCTTGTCTTCACCTCCTCAATAGCCTCTTTAATATCTTTAATGGCCAGTGAAATTGCATCTCTCTTTTCCTTGCTGTACCTCTGTACAGATTCTCCTGAACTGGATGTAACTCGAGAACCAGCTGGAAGTTGACTGTTAATTTCATGCCCACCACTGGGAAGAGCATGGCCATGCTCCAAACTCTGCTCTGCCTCTGGCATGTCTTCAGCAGCCTTATCTAAGCTTTGGGAGCTCATGCTCTGCTTCACCTCTGCTACAATTTGATCAATGTCCTCCTCCTGTTCATAACTATCCATTCTTGGGTAGGGTGCAAACTCTGCTTCCTTCTCAGGGCTGTCAGACTCTCCATCAGACCGTTCATCATAATGGTGAAGGCGGGCACCAAGCGCCTCTTTGCGGTAGTTGTCAACTTCCTCTCTTTCCCGCTCATACTGTTGGATCCCCTCCCTAACATCAATGTCTGGTGTATCTCCTATCTCCTCATACACGTGCTCCTGCAGCCCATAGTCAGCATAAGGCTCAGCATACTGCTCATCCTCTCCTCGATGGAAGAGCCTGTGTGTATAGACATAACCCGAGTATGCTGCATTCATGGCTTCCTCGTGTTCAATGGAATGGAAATGTAAGTGATTGGGCAATGTCCTATTGTGAATGGCCTCACCATGCTCAGCTTCGGCATTCTCCGTGTACTCCTCAGACTCGGGCCTGTACTGTACTGCATATGCACTCTCGTCTTCATTTTCCTGGACTCTTTCTGTGTCATAACTGTCATCCACTGTGGATATCACATCCCCTTCTGCAGTATCTGTGTGATTGTGGAAACCACTCTCGGTGCTGGCTGAGCGAGCTAACATCCCTTCTTCCTCCTGCCCAGACAGGCCCCCTTGGCTGCTGTTTGTATGCCTTGGGTAACGAGTTGCATACCGCTGCTCCTCTTCCACTTCTGGGTGCTCCAGGTCAGCCTCCACCGACTCATTCACTGCTCCATTTGTTGGTTCTTCATTTACCTCCCCCTCAGGTGGTCCAACCAAATGGTTCATGGCAAGTTCTGGTGGGTAGGTCACTTATTCTATTGACATTTTGTCTATCACAGCTGGAAAGAAATAAAAAACAAAACAAAACAAATACTGATGTTACTCTTAAAAAAAAAAAAAAAGGAGTCAATAAATAGAAGCAACAAAAAGCACTCTTCCTTCCACAGTAGACAAATATTTGACTTCATCTGCTCTAAAGTCAGATGACATCCAACACAACAGTATGAACACCCATGAAAATTATCTTCAACAGCAACCAACAACAATCACCTTAGGGAATTTACTTCTCACTTCTACAGACAAATTCTTTTTTTAAGGATTATTTTCAAGCAACTCCTTGGAGATGCTTCTATGGACTGCTGTGGCATTTAGATGACATTGGCAAGCACATGCTAGAAAAGTTAACACTTGCCAGGGGTCTGGCCATGGTAGAGATATGATAGAAATATTCCACTTTCGCTATACTGGCATCCCTCCAGCCCACTAATTTGGTGCAAAGGAAGGATGTTGTAATGTAAAATGACAGATTTAGTCGCATCACAGGAGTCCACAATTGCTCAGATACATGACAGGTATGCACACAACACTACTTCAGTATGGTATCTGCAGCTGAGCTAGTCATCCTATGCACTCTCAAAAGATCATTAGAAATAAAAATGCCCTCTAAGGGTACTTGAGGTACTTGTTCCTTCTCCCTAGAGGAGCACAGGACTGCTAGATATAATGCAGTTACCTTTGTGGAATGAATGTATCTATAATCATCTAAGATGACTTTGGCACCAAACATCTTTCTTAAAACACAGCGAAGGTATTAGTAATATTCATAAACATGACCACATTGAGACTAGTAAGTTATCTCATCCCTTCTGGCTGAGTAAAAATATCAAAGGATGATACTAAAGAGGCCCCCCTCTCTATAACTGCCTGTCTGCCTGCCTGCTACCACTCTTTGTTCCTGCTGATCTTGTCTTACCACATGGCCAGTTTCTACCACATGGTGGACATCCCTTCAATCCACTGCCATCAATCTGGTTGTATATATATTTTGTGTCTTGTTGTCCCTTCCCTATACCTATTCGTAACTCCTCTACCCTAAATACCTTTTATTTATTGTTAATTTTTTTCTTTTAACTTCCAAATCGTAGCAAGACTGGTCTTTGGGTGTTTTTACCCCTTCCCTCTCGACATCTAATTCCTTTCTTTCCAAAAGGGTGGGAGAGGGGAAGGCATCCTACTATCATTGTATTGGTTTCTGTTAGCTGTATTTTGAGTCCCCTGGGAAGCTTAAACTCAAACCAATACAATTTCTATGTAACAGCTTCAGCTGCTTTGAATCTTGGCTTGTGTTTTTAAAATGCTGCATCACAGAAAGGACATTTTATACATTTTTTTTGGTCCCTCAGTCAAGAAACACGTGCATAATAATAACACAGCTCGCTCTAGTCTTTGAATTACTGATAAATACTAGAAGAAAAGGTACCTGTTGGAAGACTTGAAGGATGTATAAAAGCATGTGTCAATAATCAATTAGAAAAAATAATGTAAAACAGAACTTGAATCAAATCTACCAAATTGAAGCAAAACATTTCAAGTGACACTTTGCTGACTAAATGAGCTCTGTGCAAAAAAGCAATGAGAACAACTTCCTGCAAAAGAAACCAACAGTAATTTCAGCTGCCTTCTATTAGAAAAGTTGATAAGCAGACAAGGCTAGGTGAGTTACTTGTACTGTACATATACTCCATAGAAAATCCAGTGAGTGCAGCTCTCAGTTCAGCAAAAAAACTTCTTGTTGAAAGCAAAAAACATCTCAGCCCTCGTTCCAAACAGATCTTTTAATTTTCAGAAACAGCACACACATAGCATTTGCAAATTTAGCATGCTGTGTTTAACCTCTAAGACTTAACTCTCCCATTCTTATCACAAGGGAGAAAAATGTATAGTAGATCATACAGTATATATAAAAAAATGCAGTTGCAAGATAATAGCTAATTAATCACATTAACTGATCAGATAAAAGTATTCCAGACAAATGAATCCCTTCCCAAAATAACTATGAAAAAATTCAACAAAAAGACAACAAAAGTTCTGATATTATCTGAAAATTATGTGATCTTGTTTTAGAATACAGGTTCACAACATAATGCATACTATGGATGGACAGCGTCGCTGACACGTCTGGCTGTGAGAAGCAAAACACTTTCTATGTTTAAAAACAATAAAGTATTATTTTAAAATGTATTTTGAAATTCTTTTAAAAAGAGAAATTTTAATCCTTAGGAAAGAAGTTAAGTTTACTTAGAACATTCATAGATCTGAATAAATGTCTTTAGGTTACCTAAGCCTCGAAAGTCTTCAACAAAAACTAATCCTCTAACTGCATTCATTCAACTGTTTAACAATCAGTATTTCAGATATTAATTTAAAGAAGCACCTATTAATTAAGGCTGAGGGTTAGAAGGATGAAATCCCTTTTCATACATGTTAGCCAGAAGACTACAGAAAAACACTTTTTTATTTTCTTCCTTTATTTTTTAATTCTTAGTATAATTTCCCTCAAGTGAATACAAGGTCTGACTGTTTCCAGGAAGCTAAACCAAATCAATAACCTGCAGAAAATGCCATAGAGAAAAGAGAATATAAACAGGAGAGGTCATCTGACCTCGGGAATAAAGATACAGCACCCATCTGAAAGACATGATACTCTCACATTAATTCCTCAGAACAGCAGCTGTGCTCCAATAATCAAACATATATGGGAAAGTGCTCTGTAAGCAGTCTTAGCTTTGCACTCAGGACTTGATGGATGAATCTGTCTCCAGAATAGAGAAATCAGAGGCTGATTACTACTGTAGCTATCTCTTTGCTGAAGGTTAGACTACATTCTTGTCTGAAGAGAAGAAAAATTAAACACCTCCACATACTTCTCATGTAACATGAGAAAAAAATGAAAACTTAAAGAGTATTCAGATTCCAATCTGGTTTGTTATTTGTTTCCCAAGTCTAGATGTATAATTGCTTTCTTGTGCATGCAGACAGAAACCAAGCTGCCTTTTTTTTTTTTTTNTTTTTTTTTTTTTTTTTTTTTTTTTTTAGAATTATTACACCAAGTATGTCTTTTAGAGTTTGTTTTTTTAAAAAGCACTATGCACCATATTTCCACAGTCTAATCCTGATTCCTTGGTATAAAACATCACACTCTCAGTAGGTCTGTGCACTGTCTCAAAACAAATCTGTGCGCCACGTGGAATCAAGACTACAGATATACACTGAGGGTTTTGTCACACATTGGATAACAGGGTAACTCAGCTAGGAACGCACTGCAGCATGTCTCCACTCAAGTTCTACCCAAAGCACAGGCAGCCCTGAGCTCAGGTCAGGCTGGAGACAGCACAACCTGTCTGGACCCCGGCTTCATTGCTGGACTATCCCTGTGAGGAAGATGTTTTCCTTCTTATAGTTGTAATTTCCACTGTTCCACACACTACTGTAAAGAGCCTGACAGCACTTTCTCCATCCCCTGGGCTGCTGTGTTAATCTGAAGCCATCGATCCTCCCAGCTAACCCAGCCCAAGTCCTACAGTCTCTGCTTGCCGGGCAAGGGCTCCAGCCCTATCACTGGTGTCTCCTCACGCCCATCAGTTTGTCAGTGTATCCAGGTGGCGTCTGACAGACACAGAGGACAGCTCCTGTCCCTTCTCTGTCTCTCAGAGCACTGTCCTGGTCACACTGCTCCAGGTGCTGCTATCCCTTCTTTTGCTGCCCAGGCATGCCACAGAGCTGCTCCTTGGCCCCATCTGCCAAGGATGCCCCATCGGTATAATTGCAAGAGGTATTTACATACTTTTTTGTTATTGTTGTTAACACTTTCATTTGTAGGAAGCATAACTGCTCTCTCTTATTTTGAAGAACTTTTGTAAGATAAAAGTCAGTATGCCAGTTGTAGACAAAGTTTTGTGTCTCCTGAAAAACTTTGAACATATTTACCTATGTCATCATAAAAAAATAGCTATTCTTTAAACATACTTACCCACAACTCTAAGTTGCACTAGAATCAGAGACCTCTGGCTGAGTTTTCAAAGGCATTCCACCTTGTGTGCAAGTTGCCCTCGCACATTTTCTGAGGAATTTCACAAAACACCTATGCTTTTCCAGACTCCAGCAAATACACCAGTCTCATTTGCACAGATACAATTAACTCACAAGACATAGGTCCGCAAACTACATCAAAAAACCAACATGCTCTTTTAGCAAACTTTGTCTTAGAGATAACATATTTAAAATCTATTTTGTCTTTTTCTTTTCTTTTTCTTTTTTTTTTTTTTTTTTTTTCTCTTTAATGAAATTAATTAGATTTTTTTTTTTTAAAGAGGCTTGGATTTAAAATCANTTAATAGCAAGTGCAATGCCCCCTTAGAGAGAACTCCCTACCTCTCCTGTGTTAGACAACTCTCTTCTTCATGATTTGTAGCCTGCCTGGGAAACCTGATTGCTTCCACTGTCATGTGCTAACTAAGCTAATCCAAAACAGCTTTAAGCAAAAAAAAAAAAAAAGTGAAAGGTAGTTTCTTGCCAATCTGCAAAATCAGCACCTAGAAAGTGATATTAACACACCTAGAAAGTGATATTAACACCCTACCACATGCACACACACAGATACTGCTGAGGCTGAACAACTATGAGCATTCATAATATCATGGTTGTAAAACAGAAAAGCTGCACACAAATTATTTCTCTGCACACGAAACTTTATATAGATGCTGGTGGAATCCTTGTATTACTAATATTTTAAATAAGTTAAGAAAACACATTAGTTTCTACACTGTAACTCGCCTTTAATATTTTCCCCATTTCCAAGTCACGGATCTGCTTCTGAACTCAGTAGAAGCAAATTTTAAAACATACACTATTCTATGCTCAGCATAAAAGCTTTTTGTTTTCTTGTAATTTATGTAAGCTTCAAAAGGAGGTAGCTTCAACCTGCATCAGTCTTTTCTGACCACAGCCAGTCTTACACAGATTCCTAACAAAAAGTAAGGAAATACTGTTATTAAAATAAAAGAGAGCTGTACATGCTGGCCCATGCTTACAACATCAGTTTGGCCACAATGCCCGGAAGTCTTGTGCCTAGTAAGAGAACAAGCACCCAAACATCAAACATTTGAGGATAACACGGCTTCACCCTTGCTATAAGTTTGCAATAGCACATTTCCATTTATAGAATCAGAGAATCATAGAATGGTAAGGTTGGAAGCGACATCAAGGATCATCTAGTTCCAACCCCCTGCCATAGGCACAGACACCTCCCACTAGCACAGGTCACTCAAGGCCTCGTCCAACCTGGCCTTGAACACCTCCAGGGAGGGAGCAGCCACAACCTCCCTGGGCAACCTGTTCCAGCGCCTCACCACCCTCACTGGAAAGAACTTCCTCCTAACATCCAGTCTAAATCTCCCCTCTGCCAGTTTAACCCATTGCCCCTTGTCCTGTCATTGCAAGACCTTGTCAATAGTCCCTTCCCAGCCTTCCTGTAGGCCCCCTTCAGATACTGGAAGGCTACTATAAGGTCTCCTGGAAGCCTTCTCTTCTCCAGGCTGAAAAGCCCCTACTCTCTCAGCCTGTCCTCACATAAACTGGCGAAACTACAGATCAGTTTAAAAAAAAAAAACAATTTATCTGATAAATATCTTTAAAACTTTTTGTTATACTTGAAAAGTAGGAATAAAAAGACAAAGTATTACATTTATGAATTTAACTTTATTGAAAACAGCTACTGTTTATTGAATATGCAAATCACTTCTGCTTTTAATATGGGGTTAAAACAGATTAGAGGCCTCACTTTACAAGTCTTCAATTAATAATAACTTTTTTTTAAAGTAATAATTAGCTTTAGGCATCCTAATTAGTAAATTTACCATCTGAAAAAATCAAAATCAGTTTCCAGTTCCATTGAACGTGAGCACAGTGAACAGCTGATGATACGTATGAAGTAATCAATTAATAGGATATTTACATGAAGAGTCAACATAATACACATAGGATAAAAATCAAACAGCTCTGTCACTTTCATCTCATAGGCCCCCTTTTTAATAAGTCCATTCCTGTCCCTGTGGAAAGAAAGTGGAGCTGAGAAAAACCCACACCGGACATAAAAGAATCTTGAACTTTTATATATAGAAAACTGATCTAGTTACTTGAGTTAAGGAGTTCTCAAAACACATTTTACTTCCCCCGCCTCCCCTTCCAATTCCTATCTTACTCATAAATAAAATTGAACTTGAATAAGAAACATTATTTATCTATCTTCAGTGCAGACATGACAGATCTCTTAATGCTTTAGGGCACCGGAGAGAGGGAGCTCTCTGATCAGAAAAGAAATAGATCCCTCCCACTACTTTTTAACATCAAAGTCTTGTCTACACAAGAAACTTCAGAAGCAGTGGACTCCAGGAGTATCTGAAGCCATCCATCTGCTGCCAGAAGAAGGTTAAGTGATGTTATAGCTCAAACAGATGAGATGATCTAAAAGCAGTAGAGAAACGTCTTAACAAGGATCCACAAGCAACCTCTGCAGTAAAATACAACAATTAGACATACTAGACCAAAAATAGTTGAAAAAGAAAAATCACGAATCCCCAATTGGTTGAGGGAATAAATCCAACTATTCTCATCAGCCAGAATGAGTAAGCATCATAAGCAAAAGTCCAATTTTAGCTAAAATAAGAAAATTTGTGATTCTCTTCACTCCTTTGTTTTTCTCTGGCAGGTTACTGATTGCTTTATTCCTAAGTGTATTATGGATAGCATCTTTAATAAGCAGCAAGAAAATCTAAAATTTTAACCACTAGAGTTGTTACTTTAGTATTTGAATCAGGTACTAATAAAAGCCATTTCCAATGAAGAAGGAAAAACTGAAAGAGCATGTAAGTGTCAAGGGTTAGGGCTGAACCAGCTGCTAAATGAGTGACAGCCTCTGTGTCAGCCACTCCGCCATTCCCAAAGGGGAAGAGAAAGGTAATAAGGGAGAGTGACTTAGGGATCAGAGAAAAGAACTATAGCAGTTTTAATGAAAACACTATCAATACAATGAAATATACACAAATGTATACAAAACTAGTATTGAAGGCAAGTCCTCTGATGGCAATTACATCACTACAACCACTGATGCTGTGGGGAAGTACTGAGGAAGTCCCAGACTAGACTCAGCAGCTGGCAGGAGTTGGATTCAGGAGCTGGATTTGGGAACTGGATTTGGGAACTGGATTCAGGGACTCATGGATCTGGATTCGAAGGCAGAACTGATTTTTATAGCAATTAAAATGATGCATTTATCTTTATTTAAACAAAGACAGACTGGATCTATGCTAGAGGAAAAGAAAATGACAACAAATTGACCCCTTCTACCCCCTTTCAGATCTCATTTACAGTATAATACGGAAGAATTGCATATAAAGCTAACATAAATGATCCAGTAAGATGCAGGGCATGTCTGTCTCCAGGGTAAGAAAGTCTCAGGCTTCGCTCAGAGAAAGTAAGAACCCTTACGTCTTTTGGTTTTTCCTCCTCTGCCTACACATAAAGACATCATCCAGACTTTCTGGTTGGAACAATCTTAATCAGCTCTATTCTAGGTCAGTGTTGCACAGTCTTGATGCAACATATCTTTGATATAAGTGAGACACAAGAAGTATCAGACAAGAATCAAGATTGAGAACACTATGCATCCATTGAAACTTTTAAGTTGCTTCATCCTCATATGACTTGTGCTGGTTTGAGGCTAATTAGAATATTTTAATGAGAGAAATTAGATCATTGGCTGTGAAAAGAAAATAATAGTGATGTCTATATCACCCACTGGTTTTGCTGAGAGGTATAAATAGTCATAACAATAATGAAGTCTCTCTCTTTGGTCTGTGTGCCTGGCTGCAACTCAATCTAATCATTTCCCTCTAACCCCTTATCGGCTCAGGCAACTCATCTCTGCCTTCTATGCAAATTAGTCATGCAAGCTTTCAATGAGGGCTTATTTTGGTTATTTCTGAGACAACGAGGTGTGGGGAAAAGGAGGGGATAGTCGGGAACCCTCTTGGGCAGTTTTGCTGTTCAGGAGGGGTTCTGCATTCCTGTATTACTTGTAACTTGTATATAATTGTAAATATTGTGTACATATGCTTGTAAATACGTGGTGTGCTGTAAATATAGCTTCATTTTAACTTCCATCCATCTGAGTTAGCCTGGTGATTCTAAGTGTAGGAGGGGTAAACTCCCAAACCACCACATAACTGGAAAGGATATCGTGAGGGGAAAATTAACCTTATCAATTTTGTTATGGAAAGCTAACTTTTCAAGTGAGTTAACTATATTTTTTAACTGTCTACTGCAATCAAGCCAGAGGTTGTGTCAGGTACACAGAAACATCTGAAGGGTGTTAAGATCACTTCAAGAAAAGAAGAAGTGTCTGCTAGAGTATGGAAGAAAGACTCTTCAGCAAATAGGCAGTTTTCAGAAAAAACAAGCTAAAAAACACAGTAAAGTCCACCAAGTCAGTCTGTTGGTCTAATTAGCTTCCCTCAGATAATGGCAAATTGCAGAATACTGCTTCCAGTTTCAAAGAAATAAGGCTAAGTTGCAGAATAGTACACATGTGAGGGGAGGGAACCCATTGAGTTGGTCTCCCTCCCACCCTACTGGAAAAAGGAAAAAAAAATTCGTAATGATTTCAAGATGCAAAATTAAATGCTGCTTTAGAAGATTTGATCTTCTATCTTTCTAACTTTAATTCTTACAGAAACAAAATCACAAGGAATAAAAACTATGGAAGGAAACAACAGATGCAAAGGAGGAGGAACACAAAGACGTAGGTTACAGGAGATTAAAATTAACTTTCTTCTCCCACATTCTCTTCTATTTTATTTTCTGTTACCATTTTAGCCCACATAGTAAACTAAATCTCATTTCTAATCATCAAGTCCTAGTAACACCTGCAGATCCTTTTTACTTCTATTTCAGAGACAAGGTGCTGATTCTGATTCAGTCCATGCTAAAAAAACCCTCAAAGCTGCATAAGCCAAAGACATGAAGGAAAACTGATTTGCCATTTGCATTTTCTCACAGATTTGCAATTGTGTTACAGTACTTCGTGAGATATGAATTATGATTATTAATAGCCAGGTAAAAATATTAATAACAATAAGAAAAATATTCATTAATATTAAATCTCACAAAAAATATTTGCAAGGGATGGATGCATGGTTGTGGCTATTTACACAGGGAACAGGCAATTTAAACAGCTAAGCTAAAACCAGAAATGTAAACATCAATTTAAACTGGAAAGAGATTGGCAGCAGTAATTATGCCTCTTGCCCACTAGGGGGACTCGAGAGGAACCTTTCTGCTAAAAAGCAGCTATAGGTGGACACGTTAGGAGAGACCCTTCAAGTGAGATTTGCCAGGCTTACTCACGGGCGGGCTGCTTTTACAAGGGATGCGTCCCTTTGGCACACAGCAGGCAAGCAGGGGCTGAGGTTGGCTGGCAGGCTGCGACTTGGGGCTTTCTCCGGTGCTTGAGATGGCTGCTGGTGTGCATGGCAAGGCCCACGGGTCTGGAGCATCTCTTGTCCCTGCAGCTTTTGCCACGACAGCTGTATACTTGACTGCTATGAGAGGCTTTTTTAGCTGCAACCTCGACAGCAGTTCTTGTCTCTCCGGGCAATACAAGGCAAGGCAAGGCTTAACCATTTGGCCTTGTATTTATCATTTGCCCAAGAACCAATTTGGCCAGTAAGGAATTCCCAGCAACCAGCACAATCAGCCAACAGAACAGCATCGAGCCAGGCCATAACCATATAAGGGCCTAGCAGAGGTAAAGCACTGCCAGTACACCTGCCTATTCTTTACCACAAAGGGAGGACATATATCAGACTTCACAGCTCCGGGCCCCTTTATCCTTCTTCCTGCACTGCCTAGACCCTGACAAGGAGGAAGGGGAGAGGGGGATTGTGTCTGGACGAGCTAGGACCTATATCGGGTTTGTGTAGGGCTTATGTTGGTCTGTTTTGGCCTACCACCACAGCACTATACTGTTAAGACAGCCCCACAGTCCTCTCCAAGACCACATGGATGGCGGTCACATATCTACTTCCCAAGCAGTCCTGAGTGATTAGGGAAAAAATTCTCAAACACATTTTCCACTGTAATGACCTTTCTGGAACCCTGTGGACACCTGTCCGCAGCAGGGAACGACTAGCACTGCACACCACACTTCAGCTGCAAGAGCTCTGTCTGGCTAGACCAGCACCTACTCACATTTGACTACCCTCACCAGACCTATCTGCCTGTTCCAGGCTCCCCAACAGTAAAGTTACTTCTAGCCCAAAGCATAAAAAATTTCTGCATCTTCAGTGAATTAGGAAGCAAGATACACTCTGTGCTCCTCCCCAGAGCTGATGAGAGAAAAGTTATTCAGATGGATGATATGAATATCACTTACCACTCTCTGCACTGAATAAGGTCCTGACTGAGACCTACTTTTCAGCACAAGCACATCTCTTTTAATGGAACTTACTGCTGCAAGGAAAATTACACATGAAAACTGTTCCCCAGATATAATTAAATCCTAATGAAGGCTTGCATTTCTCCACATCTGCAGCTCAGAACAGAACTCGAGTATTACTAATTGAACTGTACACAGTTCAGGGTACTCAGATCTGTCTCTCCAATGGCAGTTTGCTTAGAAATTACAGTCCGAGCAAGAGAGATGGGAGCAACGCCTTGCTACAGTTGCAGGGGTCCTGTCAGAGTAAGAAGAAAATTAATCTGTTGATGTTAATCAAGTTAACCAGATGACACACTACTGCTAGATCACAAGAATCAAACCCAGATGCATTCTGTCAAAACCACAAGGCTTTCCATGCACTTGCTCGCCTTTACTCACTGTGAAAATAAACTTACAATAACACAATTACACAGAAAGAAAACAGAAAATTGAGGGGACTTATCCAAACACACTTCTTACATTCCTATGCAACATTTGTAGTTAGAACCTCCATGCAGACAAGTCCAAGTCAAGTAATGAATACAGATAATGGGAAAAACTTCTCCAGTGTAACAGCATTTAAAGATCCAGCCATAAGCAAACCAGAACATAAATAAAAGCTTTTCTAGGTGGCAACTGTCTCCTTTTGCATCTCTCTGGCAGTGCTTTTGTCTTCCTTCCAAACAGAACTGACACAAAAAATCCAAAAACTTTTGATGGCTCACATTTCTGTAAAAGTAGGTTACTTTGCCTTCTCTTTTTACATAGCAATATTAAGATCTTAGTATGAGAGTATATTCCATTTGAAATAATTTTATTGTGCATTCTTAGCCTTACCAAATCTTTTCATATTATTAGCACATTCAAACAGTGGAATTACAGCAGAGGAAAGCAGCAAATAAAAAGGACAATCATAAGTAAAATACACTTTATATTAATAAACTTACAGGAAGAACAGCACAATCCTGAAAAGTTACAGTACTTGAAGTAATTAAAATATTTGGGTATTGGTCTTTTTCTTTTTTACCTTACAGAAAGTCTGCGAGTCAATGGCTCCTTCCACTTATCCTCAGAAGTTATTATTAAGGTAATGTATTTCAAAGACACTCATGACCCTTACTCTTTATGAAATGCAAGCCCTAATTATTTTGCTTTAATATATTTTATAAAGAGAAAATAAGGTGCCTTCTTCCATGAAACCAAGGTTCCATGAAACTCTGGTAAGAGTGATTCTCTAATGCCAGAGAAGCGTATTTAAAATATTCTTCCTTATCTTTTTATTCCTTTTCATCTCTTCATTTCACCCCTCCCATAATAGAATGTCTTCCTCTTCTGACATCAAGCTTGAGTGTGGTATTTAAGGTGCTGTCTTCTATTGATACTTAACTCAAAAGCCATGCTGGTCCATTTCTTCTATCTGTCAGGCAGGTTTGGACCCCTCTTCAGGTATCTGATCTTTGCATAAGAGACCTCATTAGCATGCACATACCAATGTTCCTTTCTTTCACTACACTACAGTATAATTTTTGGATTAGATTTCTTAAATTCTGGACAAAAAGTACCAAGTACTTGATCTTCCTCATGGGAACATGCTTTAAAATGAAGTTAGGAACTCACTGAATTAAATATTGGAAGTGGATTAAAAGAGAGATAATAAAGAACTAACAATTTCTCAGGGCTCTGTAGGTTCTTACAGGATTATGTTAAAATTACTGCTTTACTACAGAATTCAATAGCGTCTTTCAAATCAGTCACGCGGTTACTGTTGGTATTAACTTACATGGACTCCTCTGAACAAATAAAGCTTTCAGCTCTATAAAGGCTGCAAAAACCCATGGTCATCAGTAAACCCAGCCTCCTAAAAAAGTATAACCAACCACGGCTCCCTAAGATCTTGCTCAAACTGCAGCATAAACCATTTAGAAAGATCCACAATTTTCAAACTCTGTCAATGCACAACATCCATTACATTATCCTACTGATGTTAAACTGCGCTCTACAAATACCTAGTCATTAAGCTAGCTTTTAAAACACTAGACAATGCAAACTTCCTTGCAGTCTTCCAGGACTCTGGCATTGTCATTATAGCTATTGAAAACTAACAGTCCAAAAGGCTTTTCTGCAACATCCTTCTAAAGGTGTCAAATCGGTTACCTGAAGAGAAGATTTTTTATATGCAAAAGCAGCTGGTCAATAACAGCAATTTAGCGCAGCCAAGTTTCAAGACTTTTGAACAAGCTGGTTTCTGCAGACAGTTACTCACACGGATCCTGAGCTCAAACACACAACATCTACACTGTGGAATTAAAAGTGAGTCACTCCAAGCTAAATACTGTTTCAAATTGTGATTAAAGCAGCCACGCAATTTAAAAGATGACACTCAGTCCTGGGAACATATTGTTTGCTTTTTCAGATCTATGACCGGTGTTTCAGCTTTTCTGAAAGTCTCTGAACTTCTGAGTCTCATCAATTTTAGGGCAAAAGAAAAGGTTGTAAAAACAGAAAGAGAAAGGAAGGGGAGGGCAAAGGAGTAAAGGAGCACAAGGAAAAAATCTGCAATTTGCAAGTATGAATATATTGTCATCTACACATCAGAGACAGTTTCTCAGAGTGAGTCTGCATTTGTGTTTTACCTTGAAGGCCAAGTACCCTATGGAATGGTAACTTCTGATGGTACATGTACGCTGCACTTCAGTGCACACTGTGGAGCTAACTTGGGGATCACATAATGGATTTCTTTCAAACAACAATCAATTGACAGAAGAGTAATCTAGGAGTACCTCTAATTTGTTCAATCTGTTGGTGAGCTTTCAGACACAGGATTAGTCCAGAGCTAATGGACTCCTCAAATGTTTGTAAAACTGCACGCTAGATCCTTGGTACCAAATGCTTTGTCCTACTGTTCCACTCAGGCTGCAGCTAAGTCAGGAAGAGTCCCAGAGCAGTTCCACAGAAATATTTGTTACATTCACTTTTTTAATCATGTAAGAATATTTTTTTCTCTAAGATGCTTTTTCTCTAGTGGAATGGGAAAGAAAAAGAAAAGACAAAACCACAGCGGACACAGATTAAATATTTGAAAAACCAGTGTATTCTGGTACCTGCTTGCACACCTCTGAGCCATCTGTTCCAGTTTTGCACCAACCTTATGGTTGGAATCTTTCCATTATGTTCAAGCTACATATATATTACTATGATAACTTAGCGTAGCTGAAGCATCAGAATTTACCTTCTCAACAAATTCTTTATTTGTGCACATAATGTGCCTGTCAATATAAGCTTCGGAAAAAAGATATCTAGAGGACCAGGAGATAGAATAACTTCAGGCAAAAATGGAGAGGGAAAAGAGGAGCAGAAAAGTAAGGTGAATACAACACACAAGTTGTATTAACAAGGTAAGAATTTCTTCATAATAGTACCTCCTGCAACTCTCATTCAAATAGTTCAAGTAATTTAGCTGAAGATCTGACTCATTTTTAAAAACTTGCCTGACATATTTTTAAAACCTTGCTTGACATATTTTTTTGGTTGTTTAATTTAAATTCTTCTTTACTTTTCATGTTAGTGTATGGACTCCTCACTCTTGCAAAAATAAGTAACACATAAGAGTCAATGACATTTCCTTATTATTAAAACCACAGTCATGTATTGCTTCAATTTCTTTGTATGTACCCTGGTATTTTTTTTTTGTCTCTAAAAATATTTTTTAACCAAGATTCACAACAAAGCTACATAAGCAACAGAGACAAATAAGGAATCTTGGGGGAAATAAAAGGAGGGAAAATGAGCATCTAACTTCTGGGTTTTTTAATCCTGACTGTATTGTGACTTTCACTGTATAGGATCATTAGATATTGGCTAAGCTTTATTCAGTGGGACTGAAAATCCGTAAAGAATGACCTTAACTTAATTAATTTAAACCAGAAATGTGAATTATTATTACTTCAGACTAAAATTAAGTGTATCTTTGCATGAATGCAGTATTTCCTAATAAAAACACTGCAATTTTCATGTAAATGCATTTGAAGATGCTATTAACAGATTCTTCATCTATCAGAGAGGATTGTATTGATCTTGGCTGGATGACAGGTGCCTACCAAGACATTACTCTTCAACTGCTCAGGAGGAAAAATACAATGAAAGGCTCATGGATCAAGATAAGGACAGCAAGAGATCACCATCATGGGCAAAACAGACTCAGCTTGGGAAAATTAATTGATTTATTGCCAATCAAAAAAGAGTAGGATAACAAGAATCAAACTCAAATCTTATAAAATCTTACCCTTACCCTTCTTTTTCTTGGACTTCTTTCTTGAGTTCACTACCTCCTCCCCAACAGCAGCACAAGGGGACAGGAAATGATGGTTCGTCACCTATTGTTTCTATCACTCCTTCCTCCTCGATCTCTTTTACTACTCCAGTGTGGGGCCCTTCCCACTGGATGCAGTCCTTCATAAACTCCTTTAGTGTGGCTCCAGTTCTTTATGAACTGCTCCAGCCTTGGTCACTTCCACAGGGTGCAGTACTTCAGGAATGGACTACTTCAGCAAGGTTACCCAACAGTCACAAGTCCTGCTAGCAAACCTACTCCATCTTGGGTTTTCCTTGGGGACACAGCTTCCCTCAGTGCACATGCACCTGCTCCTGCATGGAGTCCTCCACATGCTGCAACTGAATGTTGCACCATTAACCTTCATGAGCTGCAGGGGAACAGCCTGACTCAGAATAATCTTCACCATAGGCTGCAGAAGGACCTCTGCCCTGGCATCTGAAGCATCTCCTCCCCCTCCTTCTTCACTGATCTTCATGTCTGCAGAGCTGCTTCTCTCACTGATTCTCAATCCTCTTCTCAGACTGCAGATTTTTTTTCCTTCCTAAATACATTAGCATAGAGGTGCTACCACTATCATAAATGGGCCACTTCTTGACCAGCAGTGGGTGCATCTTGAACCTAGCTAGCATTGACTCTGTTGTGCGTGGTAGATGCTTCTGGCATCTTCTCACAAAAGATCTGCAGACTCCGCTACCAAAACCTTGTCACCAAACACACAGCGTACAAGAGTACAGTGTACCAGTTCACAGAATAACAGAATGTCAGGGGCTGGAAGGGACCTC
>WBNM01020332.1:1058-11388 GCA_013399055.1 Ramphastos sulfuratus
CCTTCCTCATCCCAGCCCTCACTGAGCACCTTCCTCATGCCAACACTCACTGAGCACCTTCCTCATCCCAGCCCCCACTGAGCACCTTCCTCATCCCAGCCCTCACTGAGCATCTTCCTCATCTCAGCCCTCACTGAGCACCTTCCTCATCCCAGCCCCCACTGAGCACCTTCCTCATCCCAACCCCACTGAGCACCTTCCTCATCCCAGCCTTCACTGAACATCTTCCTTATCCCAGCCCCCACTGAGTACCTTCCTCATCCCAGCCCTCCCAGTCAAACCATGGCCCAGCAGTGCAATGTGTTTGTTCTGGCATCTCCCTCACCTGTAAGTGGAACAGTTAAAAATAAACAGCAGCATCTGCAAAGGAGGACACATCAAAGCCCAGCCCAACTCCTCCTGCTCCTGATTTGCACTGTTCTCATGTGCTGAGAGCTTTTCTCTGCTGCCTCGACCAGGAGCCAGCAGAGATGGGCTGGGGCTGGGCTCACACAGGTAGCACCAAGGAAAGCCTTTGAGCTGCCAAAGTTTGCAGCATGAGCAGATGCAGGAATCCAAACCCTCCCGGGCACTGTTTGCAGCTGAAGGGACAGAGAGCGTTGACAAGGAGAAGGCTTTTGTCCTGCCCTGATAGACCTCTGTGGCTGTCATGTCCCTGGGGAGCAGGGTTAGGGTTGGACACTCCCAGGCTGATCTTCTCCCAGGCTTTGTCCCAGCTTCCTTAGCTGCAGCAGCACAGAAAGGAAGAGTTCTGAGCCCAGGGGATCTGAGCTCTGTGGTCACCACTGGCTGCATTTCCTCCATCTGGCTGAGCTTTGAGCACCTTCCCATTGACCTGCAGGGACCAAGAAGGGTTGGTGAGTGCTAAGGCTGAGGCTAAGATGCCAACCCCTTGCAGCCTGCACTGAGCACCAGGCCCAGGAGCTGTAGGTGCTAAGCCCCAGTGAGGCAGAGCTAAGCTGTGATAAGGACCTGGGTGAAACCAGGAGGCCCACTTGGGTTAATCCCAACCCTGCTCCCTGAAGCTGTTCTGCAGGAAACACCACAGGTGTAGCTGCAGGTGTAGCTCCTTAAAGGAGCTGCCAAAGTCTTAATCACAGCCAGCTCCATCCCAGGGGGGCTTAGCCTGAGGAGTGGAGAGAGTGGGAGCTGGCTGCAGTGCTTCATCCACGCAGACCCTCCCAGGGCTCATCTTCAGCCTTTGCTTGGTCCCTTCTGGCCACCTCATGCAGGTTTCCAACACTGAGCCCAAGGGCTTCCTGCTCCAGGCCATCCCCCAGACCCCCACCACACCTCCACCTCTCTTCCCAGCTTCTGATCTCTCCTTCCTCAGTCTTGTGGCTTCAAGTTTGCAGCAAAGCCAAACACAGCCCAGAGCAACCTCCCTGGGGGCCTGACTTGCTCCCATCTGGGAGCTGCTGGACTGCAGCCCAGTGCCCTCCCATGTCCCCTGCCCCAAATTCAGACTGGTGAGGGTTTTGCCACAGCAGCTGTGGTAGCTGCTGAGGCTTTGGTTCCTGAGGGCCATCGATTGCCTTCCCTCTCTTCTTTGCATGTCTCTTGTCCTGACCTGGGCGATGAGCACAGCTCAGAGCCCAGCCCCAGACCCTGGGCTAAGCTCAAGTTTTTACAAGCAAATTCCCCAGGATGATTTATGCTGCAGGTGTGCAGCCTGCGACGAGGGGAGAGGCAGAACTGCTCCCCCCAGCTCCACTCCCCCCAGTTCTGCTCCCCCAACCTCTGCTCCCCCCAGCTCTGCTCCCNCCTCCAGTTCTGCTCCCCTCAGCTCTGCTCTCCCCAGCTCCACTCCCTCTAGCTCTGCTCCCTCCAGCTCTGTTCCCTCCAGCTCTGCTCCCTCCAGCTCTGCTCCCTCCAGTTCTGCTCCCTTCAGCTCTGTTCCCTCCAGATCTGTTCCCTCCAGTTCCGCTCCCTTCAGCTCTGCTCCTCCCAGCTCCGCTCCCTGCAGTCTGCTCCCTCCAGCTCTGCTCCCTTCAGCTCTGCTTCCTTCAGCTCAGCTACCTCCAGCTCTGCTCCCTTCAGCTCTGCTTCCTCCAGCTCCGCTCCCCCCAGCTCTGCTCCCTCCATCTCTGCTCCCTCCCTTCCCACAGCAAGGGCAGTTTCCAGCAGCAGCCAAAGCCTCTTCCAGCCAAGTGCTGCTCAAAGCCAGGGCTGAGCCCAGGGCCGGGCACCTCTCTGCTGCTCGGGAGGGCAAGGGATTGCTGCCCTCCGGTTAGTGCTAAACTCGGTGGCTTTGGTTCAAGCTCTGTGCTCAGAAAGGGCTGTTGGTGAGTGCAGGAGGAAGGGAGACTACAGGCACCTGGAGGCTCCCGGGGCAGAGAAGAGGTCTTGGAGCCGCAGGCAGGACTGGACCTGCAAGGAGTGAGTTTGGCAGGAGCCGTCCCAAGGTCATACAGCTCCGAGCGCCCTGAGCACGGCAGGGACTGCTCTTCCCCCGCCCTTTGCTGGCTCTCCTTCTCCAGGGGGGTGCCAGCAGCTCTCCAGGGAGGTGCCAGCAGCTCTCCTGGGAGGTGTCACAGGCTCTCCAAGGAGGTGCCAGCAGCTCTCCTTGGGAGGTGTCACAGGCTCTCCAGGGAGGTGCCAGCAGCTCTCCAGGGAGGTGCCAGCAGCTCTCCAGGGAGGTGCCAGCAGCTCTCCAGGGAGGTGCCAGCAGCTCTCCTGGGAGGTGTCACAGGCTCTCCAAGGAGGTGCCAGCAGCTCTCCTTGGGAGGGGTCACAGGCTCTCCAGGGAGGGGCGACAGGCTTTCCAGGGAGGTGCCCGCAGCTCTCCTGGGAGGCGGCACAGGCTCTCCAAGGAGGTGCCAGCAGCGCTCCGTGGGAGGTGTCACAGGCTCTCCAGGGAGGGGCGACAGGCTTTCCAGGGAGGTGCCCGCAGCTCTCCTGGGAGGCGGCACAGGCTCTCCAAGGAGGTGCCAGCAGCGCTCCGTGGGAGGTGTCACAGGCTCTCCAGGGAGGGGCGACAGGCTTTCCAGGGAGGTGCCCGCAGCTCTCCTGGGAGGCGGCACAGGCTCTCCAAGGAGGTGCCAGCAGCGCTCCGTGGGAGGTGTCACAGGCTCTCCAGGAAGGTTTCTCCTCAGCCCTTAGTGGGGCTCAGCCGTGCTGCCAGCGGCGCCGGGCCGGGGCAGCTCCTGACTGTGCAGGGCTGCGAGGGGGCCAGGTGCAATCCGGGCAGCTGTGTCTGGGCTGCCTTTGGGGCTCCTTCTGTGCCGGGCTAAGCCCCTGCCACGAGTTGTGAAAGGCAGGAGCCGCAGCACGATAACCCAGCGCTTTTCTCAGCCATGACACCCGCAGTCATTTGCATCTAAACAGGGGTGTGAGGGATCAGGGGAGGGGGGGGCGTCTTGATATAAACCTAGCAGCTTAAGGGGAGGGGGGGGGGGGGAAAGGAGAGCAGGAGAGAGAAAAATAAGCTTATAGCGCTGAGAAAGAGCTAAGCTTCCTCCCCTACTGTGAGGCCGGGCGAGGCAGGCAGCGCCGCAGCCGCCGGCCGCATTCACACGCCCTTTAGCCGCTCCGAGCCGCGGCCGGGGGGCCGGGGAGCGCCATCAAAAGGGATTTCCCAGCCGGGCTGGCGGGATTGGAGGGTGACGGCAGGACAGGGGAACATTGCCCCGTTGCTACGAGGTGCTCCTGGGGAATGCCAGCGCTCCGTGCCGTGGGTACGCTGGCCGGCGGAAACATTCGGCATTATGCGGGTAATGGAGTGTGACACGGAGCGGACAAAGGCGGATTGAGCGTCCCAGCAGGTACCGGCCCGGCTGGGGGACAGGCGCAGTGGTGCCCTGTCAAGGCGGCTCTAATCCTCCCTCCCGGCCCCTCCCCTGGCTCTGGGAACGCTGCTGCCGCCTCTGCTCTCTGGGAAATTCTCGCCCGGGCCCGGCGCAGCCTCTCCGGGATGCGATTTGGTGCCCGCAGTTCGCCGCCGCCGCCTCCCTGGCACCGTGCGGAGGGCTGGGGGAGGTTGGCAGGGGGTGCAGCTCCCTCCCCCCGGCCCGGGGCGGCTCTCGGCTCCCGTCCCGCCGCTGCCCGCCCGCGGAGCTCCGTCCGCTGCCCACCGCTGTCAGACCGCAGCGCGGCCGCGGGAGGCAGCGACTCGGGTCCTGCCCCCGGGCCCTGAGCCGGCCCGGGCCCAGAAGGGCTCCCTGGCGCCTCTAATCTGCTCGCAGCCCACCCAAAGAGCCTTTGTCAGGCTGAAGCGCCCTGGCTGGAGCAGTCACCTTCGGCCGCTGGCCCCCAGCGGTCCCGGGGTAAGCAGCTGGTGCAGGATAGCTGAGGAGAGCCTGGGCAGGTAGAGGCTGGATCGCTGCTGCTGGCTCAGAGGTGGGGAGGGCGAGGAGGGAAGAGTTTGAAGGTGAAACCCACAGCATGGCCCCACCAGCACAGACAAGGCTGAGCAGCCCTGGTGTAGGACCACATCTGGCATCCAGATCCACATCCCCCACTGCAGCAGGTGGGGATGAGCCCTTGCAGGTGGAGATGAGCCCTTGCAGGTGGAGATGAGCCCTTGCAGATGGGGATGAGCCCTTGCAGGTGGAGATGAGCCCTTGCAGGTGGGGATGAGCCCTTGCAGGTGGGGATGAGCCTTGCAGGTGGGGATGAGCCCTTGCAGGTGGGGATGAGCCCTTGCAGGTGGGGATGCGCCCTTGCAGGTGGAGATGAGCCCTTCCACAGCTGGCACATGCCATTGAGCTGCCTATTGCAGGTGCCTGCATGGGCAATATCAGCTCACTTTGAGGTTCCTGGGTCTTGGAAGGTAGAGCCCAGATCCAAGGAGAAGAGTGCAGACCACAGAGCAAGACCTGCTGCAGTGAGAACCTCCCCAGGGCATGGGGCAAGAGCATGCAAGAGATGCTTGGGGCAGCTGAGAAGATGGTTCATGGCTCCTGCTCTGGAAGGAGGGGATGCTCTGCAAGGTCGTGGCTGGTCTAAGCCAGCAGAAAGTTCCAGTCTTGTCCCTCACCCACTGACCATTTGGCCAAGCCACAGCCAGGAGGCAGCTGGAAGCATCTCCAGCACCCGGGGACACCATCCAGCAGCAAGGACACCTGAGGTGTGGGGGCAGTCTGGGACACTGCCCACCTGCCTGCAGCACATCCCTGGGCTCCTGCTCACTGAGTGAGACTCCAGTATCTGCTCTGGATGTAGAGACTGAAGTCTCCATCTTTGTAAGATGGCTTAGAGCTCTGCAGTGGCACACCCCAGGGTGCTGCACCTAGGCAGGCTGTGGCACAGCAGGGAGGCACCAAAGCAGAAGGTGGTGTTGGCCTCTTCTCCCAGTAACACAATCACAGAGCAACATCCAGGCTGACAAAGCCCCTCAGGATCTTCAAGTCCAGCCTATAGCCCTGCTCCACAAGACTCACCTTAAACTATACCCCTTAAACATATGCAGGGTTGGTGACTCCTGGGTGTCACCAACAAGTGACAGGACAAGAGGACATGGCCTCAAGTTGCACCAGGGGTGGTCTAGATTGGACTTTAGAAGAAACTTCTTCACTCAGAGGGTTTCCTCAGGCACTGGATGATTGAATCCTCATCCCTGGAGATGTTTCAGAGGCAGAGATGTGGTGCAGAGGGAGATGGTTTAGCCCCAGCCTCGGTGGAGTTGGTTGGACTCAAGGCTCTTAAAGGTCTTCTCCAAGGAAAAGAACTCTTTGATTCTATGTGAGAGAGTGGTGAGCAAGGGCACAATGCCCACCTGCAGACCAGTGCCAAGTGGCTCCCTCAGGGGTCAGTGCTGGCACCAGTGCTGTTTGACAGCTTTGGCAGTGCCATGGACAGAGGAATCAGTGCAGCCTCAGCAAGTGTGCAGCTGGCACCAAGCTGTGTGGCACAGTCACTTGCTAGAGGGCAGGGATCCATCCAGAGGGACCTGCACAGGCTGCAGAGCTGTGCCCAGGCCAACCTCATGACATTCAACAAGGCCAAGTGTAAGGTCCTGCACCTGGGTAGGCACAATCCCAAGCACAACTCCAGGCTGGGTGGGGAATGGCTGAGAGCAGCCCTGAGGAACAGGCCCTGGGGGTCTGGGGTGATGAAAAGCTCAAGATGAGGCTGCAGTGTGAGTGCAGCCCAGACAGCAACTGTGTGCTGGGCTGCAGCAAGAGCAGTGTGGGCAGCAGGGCAAGGGAGGGGATTGTGCCCCTTTGCTCTGCTCTCCTCAGACCCCAGCTGCAGTCCTGTGTGCAGTTCTGCAGCCCCCAGCACAGGAAGGACATGGAAGTGTTGGAGCCAGTGCAGAGGAGGCCACCAAGATGCTGAGAGGGCTGCAGCAGCTCTGCTGTGAGGACAGGCTGAGAGAGTTGGGGCTCTGCAGCCTGGAGAGGAGAAGGCTTCCAGGAGAGCTTGGAGTGGCCTTGCAGGATCTGAAGGGGGCTGCAGGAAGGCTGGGGAGGGACTATTGAGAAGGGTTTGGAATGGCAGGACAAGGGGAATGGGTTTGGAGTGGCAGAGGGGAGCTTGAAAGTGGATGTTAGGAGGAAGTTGTTTGCAGTGAGGGTGGTGAGACACTGGCACAGGTTGAGGGTGGTGAGACACTGGCACAGGTTGCCCAGGGAGGTTGTGGAGCACAGAATCACCCAATGTGATCAAAGATCATTTTGGGTGATTCTGTGCTCCACAACCTCCCTGCAGATGTTCAGGACCAGGCTGGATGAGGCATTGAGTGACCTGTACTAGTGGGAGGTGTCCCTGCCTATGGCAGGGGTTGGAACTGGCTGAGCTTTGAGGTCCCTTCCAACCTTCCCATTCTATGATTCTGTGTCCCCCAGGACAAAGCTGAGTTGGAGACATCATCTGCCTGTGTTTAGCAAGGCCTCAAGAGGCCAGGGTAAGACTCCTGCTGATCTCAGAATGAGCAGGAGCAGCACAGCACTGGCTGCTGTGGAAAACCACTTTAAACCCCCAGGCACAGCAAGGAAGCTCTCAAACCACCCTGGGCAGAGCTCTGCAGCTGAGCAGTGAGGACACTGCTGTGAGAAGGTCTCTCTCTGCTGGGACTTGATCTCCTTCAGCTCCAGTCAGTCCCTCAGCTGGAAGGGAGCCTCTGCTTCTCTTCACCCCTCTGCTGAGGGCAGTCCCCCCAGGAACAGCCACAGAGATGTGCAGGCAGGCTGGAAGGAGAGGGTGGGCAGAGCCTGTGCCAGGCTGCCCAGAGAGGTGGGAGCTGCCCCATGGCTGGCACCACTGCAGGTGAGGCTGTCTGGGGCTGTGAGCAGCCTGCTCTGGTTGGGGATGTCCCTGCAGGGGCTTGGACTGGATGAGTTTTGGAGGTCCCTTCCCACCCAACCCATTCCATGATTCTATGACAACAGAAGCTTCTCTCTCTGCAAGCACCATGGAGTCAGTGCAGGGACCACGAAAAGCTGCTGGGAGCTGAAGGTCCACAGGAGCAGAGGGCAGGAACCAGCTGGTTTCAGCCTGCCTTGAAAATGCCAGGTCAGGCAGAGCCAGAGCCCTGCTTCCCAGGCAGCAGCAGAGCACCCATGGAGAGAGCAGCTCAGCTCAGAGCAGCTCCCCACTGCCTCACCACCTCCTGAGGAGCTGCTTCCAAGGTGCAGGAAATGCCCTGCCAGTTGGACAGGTCATTGGACAGTGAAGACATCCTGAAAGGTGCCAAGGAAGGCTGCAGAGAGACACTGCTTGAGGGGGAAAGGTTTGGAGCTGAGGCAGAGCAGGGTTAGGCTGGAGCTCAGGAAGAGTCATGGAACCAGCCAGGGCTGGAAGGGACCACAAGAATCATCCAGTTCCAACCCCCCTGCCATGGGAGGGTTCTGAAGTTCTGCAGCAGGAGGGTGATGAGAGCCTGGCACAGGCTGCCCAGGGAGGCTGTGGCTGCCTCCTGCCTGGAGGTGTTCAAGACCAGGCTGAGGTCTTGAGCAAGAGTCTGGCTGAGAGGTGGCAGGGGCTGGAATGGATGAGCTCTGAGGTCCCTTCCAGCCTAAACCATTCTATGATGAAACTCATGGTAGGAAAATGCCATGTATGAGGTCATCTCCTTTTTGTCCCCTAAAGCCAGGTCCAGGTCTCCTGAGTCTCCTCACAGTCTGCCCACTTGGTGCTTCTAACACCTCAGAAGCTTCCTCTGGTAGCAGCAGGCCAAGGACAATCCATCTTGGTAGCTGCAGAGCAGCTGCTGCTTTGGGTGTGCTCTGCAGAGCAGCACCTCAGGGGTGCACTTCAGCACTGGGCTTTGGGCATTGCAGCCCAGCAGCAGCCCTGGTGCTGGGGCAGAGGGCACTGCAGTGTGCTGGCTGCTGCAGAGGGCACTGCAGTGTGTTGGCTGCTGCAGAGGGCATTGCAGTGTGCTGGCTGCTGCAGAGGGCACTGCAGTGTGCTGGCTGCTGCAGAGGGCACTGCAGTGTGCTGGCTGCTGCAGAGGGCTTGGGGCATGCTCCCTGGCTTCAGACACTCGAGCAGGGATGCCTCAGGCACAAAGCAGTCAGGTCTGCTCTGGTTTCCCACCCATCCTACTTGGCCTGGTCCTCCTCAGCCCCAGCCAGTGCAAACACCTCTGTGGCTTCTGGTGGCTTCCCCACACCTCACTGCCCCTGGGCTGCTGCTGGCCAAAGGCTCTGCCAGGGCCCCACAGGGTGACCAGGGAAAGGGAGGGCTTGAAAGTCCCTCCTGGCGTGGTCATGGGTAGAAGAGGTGATGGAGAGAGGTGCTCCAGTTCAGCAAACCTTCGTCTTCATCATCATCATCTTCATCTTCATTTTCATCTTCATCTTCATTTTCATCATCTTCATCATCATCTTCATTTTCATCTTCATCATCTTCATCTTCATTTTCATCTTCATCATCCATCTTCATCTTCATCATCTTCATCATCTTCATCATCTTCATCTTCATTTTCATCTTCATCATCTTCATCTTCATTATCATCATCTTCATCATCTTCATTTTCATCTTCATCATCTTCATCTTCATTTTCATCATCTTCATCTTCATCATCATCATCATCTTCATCTTCATTTTCATCATCTTCATCTTCGTCATCTTCATTTTCGTCTTCATCATCTTCATCATCTTCATCATTTTCATCTTCATTTTCATCATTTTCATCATCTTCATCTTCATCTTCATCTCGATGTGGTTTTTCTGCACTGCCCTCACCTCCTGCCCAGCTGTCTTTGTCCTGCTGTTTCTCTCAGCACAGAGAATCCACCCATGGTTGGCCTTGATGACCTTAAAAGCCTTTTCCAACCAAGCTGATCCTGTGATCCTGTGATCCTGAGATCCTGTTCCCACCTCCCCATCCACACAGACATCCTGGCCAATTCATTTCTCCCTTTCTCCAGCCCCTCAGTGCTGTCAGGACCTTCTCCAGCTTTGCTTCCTTGGAGCTGCTGAGCATCACTCGCTGCAGCTGTGCACCTGGAGCACACCAAGAGCTTAGAGGCTCCAAGGGCAGCACCAAAGTTCATCTGCTTGGGTTGTTGAGTGATGAGCTACAAACTCCAGGGGCAGCCTCACACCCTCACAGAGTGCATTGGCTTGGAAGGGACCCTCAGAAGTCATCTTGTCCACCCCACCCCCACCCCCTGCATGCAGCTGGGGACAGCTCCAGCCAGAGCAGGCTGCAGAGGGACACAGCAAGGCTGAGCTTGAGTGTCCCCAGGGATGGGGCCACAACCACCTGCAGTGGGCAGGGACAGCTCCTACTGGCCCTGGGGGCTCATCCAGCCTGGTGCTGAACACCTCCAGGGAGGTTGTGGAGCACAGAACCACACGCTGAGAGTGGGGAGAGACTGGCGCAGGCGGCCCAGGGGGTCTGTGGAGCGCAGAAGCACAGGCAGTGAGTGGGGAGAGGCTGGCACAGGCTGCCCAGGGAGGTTGTGGAGCACAGAACCACACGCTGAGAGTGGGGAGAGACTGGCACAGGCTGCCCAGGGAGGTTGTGGAGCACAGAATCACCCAACGTGATCAAAGATCAATGTGATTCTGTGCTCCACAACCTCCCTGGGCAGCCTGTGCCAGTCTCTCCCCACCCTCACTGTGCAGAGCTTCACTACAAAGAGCTTTTAACTGCCTTGCTGTGAAGTCTCACCTTGGGTAGATGTCTTCAGCACCCAGCACCAAGCTGTGCCCTACCACTCTCCATCCTGGGCCACCTGAAGCCTTTGCCCATTTCAGCACATACCTGAGCTCCACAACCTCCCCTTGGACTAACTCTGGGCATGGAGAATTCCTCTCTGGGTTTCCACTCCTGTGACTCTCTCCTGATGCTTTGTGTGGTTTGGATTGGGCATTGGGGAAAGAAATTCTTGGCAGAGACTGGCACAGGCTGCCCAGAGAGGTTGTGGAGCACAGA